>JBBMOC010000104.1:120645-254584 GCA_037975185.1 Centropyge bicolor | reverse complement strand
TCTATATTTAACAGTGCAATATATGAGAATGCGATGGAGATGCCAATTTCCCGGAGGGAACCTCCCAAAGGGATTAATAAAGTAGTCAGTCAGTCAGTCAGTCAGTCAAACCTAGCACTGAGCCAATCAAATGTCCTCCTCCCCCATATTCTACAATTCTATTTAGCGGACGCTTTTTTTATCCAAAGCGACATACATTGACATACCAATGGAACATACCAATGGAACAGCCATTGGGGGCAATTAGTTCAGTATCTAGTTCAGTATCTTGCCCAAGGACACTTTGACACAAGGACACAAGGACACAAGGACACAAGGACACTTTGACACAGGCTGCAGGAGCCAGGGATCGAACCACCAACCTTCTGACTGGTTGACAACTGCTCTACCTCCTGAGCTATAGCCGCCCCGGCTGGAAGAAACACCACACAGAGGCAGAATATTTGGTTGGTGATCCTATCACAGCACGCTGAGTGTTTTAACAAGACAATGTAGTTAGCTAAGCAAATACTGCCTTATACAAAAAGTGGCTTTGCAAAAACATTTCAGTCACACCATGCATTGTGACGTGCACGGGTATAATTAATAATACTAATCATAGCAGTGATTCATTCAGGTGTCCCAGTGTCAGGACATTAATCATTAATGCTGTCAGAGACACCTGCTGTTCCTGATGTGACAAATCAAAATGGCCAATTCTGAAATAACATTTCACATATTGACCAGGAATGTCCTAGTTATTCACTCACTAGGTGGGAAAATGTTCACAGTAAACAGTTTTTATTGAGAACTACCAAAGTAGTATCTTTTTTATTTTCAAGATGATGTTTTTAAAGGAAACATGAAGAAGCAAAAGTCTTCAAATCCATGAAGAAAAAACAATTTCACACTTCCACAAGCACACACATGCATACACAAGAAGGTATTGTACTTTTTTACACGATGCACACACATGCCCACCGTCAGCTGGGGGTGAACCGATGACTCTTTTCACAGCGCTGCATGTAATCTGCTGCCTGAGAGTTCACCCAACCATCTGAGGTGCAAAGCAATTACTCAGCAACCCCATTACTTCCTCTGTCCCCCCCCCCCTCTGTCTCACTGAGCGGCTGTCTGCATGCTATTGTTCTCGGATTACAGACACATAAGCAAATCTTCCACTTCTATAGACGGGAGCTTTTTAATTTATATGTAAATTGTGATAAAAAACAAACTGTGCAAATGGACACTCACACATGTTTGCATTGTACGTTAGCAGTTCCACACTGATTATGCTAATTCCAACACTATACCTATACACTTCAATTAATGTAACAGATTCTAAGGATATGCCAGTATTTGTATGTGTGTCACTGAGCACAAATGATCCACTTGCTTGCTTTTAAGGTTCGATCAGTCAACCTCAGTAAACTGAGCATTAGTTCTACTGACAATACTCAATTACAATATTCAAAATAGAGTATTTATCAAGACGCATGGTAACACTGTAGTCCCGTTATGGTGATAAAGCTGCTGGAAAGTCGTGTCTGACAATAAATAGCTTGGATATCTGACGACCACTGAAAATACAACTGACTGCTCTGTGTTGCTTGCGTAAACACTGACTGCTTGAGCTACTTAATGTAACGGACAGGATGAAGTACAGCAGCAGCCCTAAAATTCTGGAGGCCAAATTCAGTGGAGTAGAAGTGGTACAACTCACCACAAATGTAGCACCCATTCCCCCCCCCTAAATGTACACACGCACATGCACCTGTAATGTCATCACACACACACGCACCTGCCTGTCGGCTCAGTCCCTTTGAAATATCAGCAGGATCCGAGCAGCCATCTCTGAGATATGTGTGATCCGTTCAAAACCTGAAAACTATCCATTTCAGTAGATTAAGCCCCTGATGGTTTGTTAGCGTTGTCTTCCTGGCTTGGACACACTAAGTTTAGTTTTTGAACAAGATGGTGGTTGTGGTACAGTTGTAACAGATTGTTAAAACTGTGCCATGTGTGCCCTATTCTATTTCTCTGTTTAAATTAAATTTAAAGTGTTCATTATTATTATTATTAATAATAATAATAATAATAAGAATAACAATAATAATAATAATAATAACAATAAATAGAAGACTCCTGCATGCAGAAATAATGTCAATGTGAAAGTGAGTGTTTTGACGCGGCATTTTACAATTGTCTGTATTGTTGGAACAGTTAAAAAAAGCTGCACCCTTTTAATTTTTATTAATTTTGTGGTTTCTGTTTAATCAATGATTTAACTTGTGCTTTAGGACAAAAGCAGTCATGTCCACCGTCACATTTTTTGCCTTTAAATGATACAATATTAGAGTAATTTAGCGAAAACTACTAACTAATTGTTTGTCTGGTAACCTGAATTATATTTTAGGCATTGTATTAAACGATTTTAACAGATACTCTAACAGATTCTCTTATTTTCCTTGTCCAAGTTAGAAAATACAATTATAGAAAACAACAAAGAATACCGCTATGGCATGGTCAGGAAAAAAACTTTGATAGAAAACAACGCCTTTTTGGTTCATCCCAGTGCTCATTAGGAACCCTCTATATGCTGTGTACTCCAACACAACTCCTACTCATGAAGATGTACCCATTGGAAGAGCAGGAGGGGAAAAAAAGAAGGAAGCACTTCAGTCTGGTAGAGAGAATGATTAGAGGTCTAGGGCCCGAAGTCTTCCTCACTGTTTCTCAGCCTGCACTTGCATCATCAGGTTTAGGATTTGGAGGGATGAAAAGAGCCTTCCTACCAGATACATATTATTGACAAGTGCACAATAGCGTCCATAGGTGCACTCTACACATGTTCACAGGGACGAGACTGAAATCAGTGAAGTGCTCCTTTAAGCACAGAAATAAATCAGTACAGATCCTCCCACACATACTGCAACAGCACATACAAACAAATACAAACACCACTGATGCATAACATACGTGGGACACACGGGGACACACAGGCACAATTAGAGCGACTTCCTTCCATACAGCCGGGTGTTGTGGCTGGATTTCACGGCCGAGGGTTTCATGAACACAGGGATTGGGGGAACATCTGTGCCGCTGAACTGATTGCAGGATTCGAGAATATAGGTCAGCACTGCAATTTATTTCTGTTTCCTCTGCCTCTCTCCCTCTCTCTCGCACACACACATATTCACACTCTCCCCATCATTTCTTGTCTCTTTCCTCCCTGTTAGCTCAGCGCAGTGCATACACAGAAGAGGCATATAAGGACACACACACATACAAATTCTGCATACATGCAAGGGCGGAATGAGATGATGGAGAACGAAGGAGAGACTGCGAGGCAGGGTTCGGAGATGGGTTTTTGTTGCTGTGACAACCATGTAGCTGCCTATCACTGCTGTTTTTCAAGACACGCACGGGCCCACACTTTCACACAAACACACACACACACACACACTCCCCTCACCTTTGCAAATGTCGCCTCGACCCCACTACTCCCTTCCTGGCTGACTTTCGCTGCATGCACACACACAAATCCTATTTACACATGCATTTGCAGAAGAAGAATCAGAGCATGAGGTCAGGAAAGAAAGACTGAGAAAAGGAGAAGAGATAAGACAGTCTGGAAGACAGTAGATTGTTTATTAGAGTATTTGAAATGCTCCATGCAAGCATTCACAACAGCCATTTGGAAAGTATAAAGGGCATCAAAGGTTGCATTGGTCATGTGGCTGCGTGTCAACACCACGTGTATTGTAACTGCAATGAGCTGGCAAATTACGAGCAGCGAGGGCCTCGATGGTCACCGTGGCAGTCGGTGGGCACGGTGACTGTTGCTATGGACAGCGCCTAAATGTCGTCAAGGCAGAGCAAAGAGACTTTCTAAAGATAAACCTCTGACTCGGGCAGTGAGCGGAGGAGCATTCAAACAGGCTGGATACAGGCCCCACCACTGTGCCACATCTGACTGATCTACATGTATTTCTTACAAGTAAAAAACCCCCACAATGTCAGAAATCATCCCTTCAATTGAGTAAAATGTGGTTAATTTCCAACCAGGTGTTGACTTTCCTTCTGTTTTACTTGTTTTGTCTAATTCTACTTCAGTAAGTGATTTCCCGCTTTTCCCAGAATGCCCTTTAACAAACCAACAGAGAAGAAGTACAAATTTGCTGTATAAAATTATAACCTCTTAATTAATAACTATTTATATGCTTTATATGGTTGAAACTAGTGCTGAAAATAGTTTATTCATCGATTAGTTTGTTGATGGGAACATATTATAACACTTTTAATAATAAATTATTTATTAAGCACAGTTGTAATTGAGATAATAATTGAGTTTTAAAAAAAGATTTCTAAAAAAAATCCTGGTTGCAGCTTCATTTCTTTGTCTTGACTGGTTGTAAACTGATCTTTTTGTTTTGGGCTGTTGTTTGGAACAAAACAAGGAATTTCAATCTGGAAAATTGTGATTTTTTTCACATTTCACAGAACAAATGATTCAGTGAGAAGGTAATCTGCAGATTAATCAATAATGAAATGATAATAAAAATAAGTGTTAGTTGTAGCCCTTAACTGTATTCAACTGACATTTGCTGTAATACTGTAGCTTCGGAAAGTTAATGGGAAACATGGCTCTATCCAAAAGTAACAAAAAAGCCTACCATCACCTGCATTGTACCTCTAAAGTCCACTGGTACTAAGTCAAGTGCAAAGTCTCAGTTTTTGTACAGAGTAAACAAACAAGATATAATGTGTTAATTAGCAGGCTTCAGAGGCTACATACTTAGCTTACAGACATGAGAGCAGTATCGAACTTCCCATCTCAGTATGAAAGCAATTAAGTGTATTTCCCAAAATGCTGCATGATTTCTTAAAGTGGTTTTATATACACGCCTGTTAGCAAAACCTGATTTGATTTTTGAAGCCATCACACTGGAATCTGGTAAATTTGAAGGGCATTTTCAGATGATCAAATAATTGCTGATAAAATCCACAGATGAAATGATACTGAGAATAAAAGTTTGCTCATGTAACTGCTCATCTTTACCTAATGACTCTTGAGGGCGTGTGTGTGAAGCTGCGCTGTGATTTCGGTTCAGACTGAGTTACATTCATGGTGTTGTTTACCGATCCCCGTCGTGCCCACTGTGTTCTCTGGAGAGGAGGGCTCCGAGGGCTTGATTGAGCATTCAGGGACTCTCTCTGGAGCAAATATCCTAATTTAACCCCTGGTGACGCTGGATGGTACAGACCCAAAGCACAGGACACACTGTCTTCAAGCTGTGGCCCTGTCCTTTTTTTCTTTGCTTAGTATAATTATACATTTCTCTCTCCCTCCCACTCCCAGTTCAACTTTCTCCTCCCTCCACCTCACCTCCATCTGAGGTCACATTACAAACAAAACAATAGACATGTGTCTCATTTTCTGTTTCTGTAAGCTCTCTTCTCTCTACACCCTGACATCCATCCTCTCCTCTGTCTCTCCATCTCTTTTCTCTTGTTCTGTCCTGTTCCCATGGAAACTGCTGGTCTTTCCGGTAAGGAGAGTTTGTTGGAGAGAGTTGCATTAGTTGTAAATTGTGATGTAATCAAGCCAACAGTTTCCAGGGCTGCCGTTTATGGTCATGACGGTGGTAGGCTGCTTCCTCCTGTATGACTGTGGCACGGAGAGGCTTTCTAAGGTGGTGTGTGTGTGTGTTTTAGTGTGTGTATTTATGAGATAGAAAGGTATACTACAAATACAGCTGTCTCATCCAGTTACTATCTACAATCGCTGTGTATGCATTGCTTTATTCGTAGAGTTCTGACTCCTGTTGCTAAATAATCATGGTGGCAAAAACAAAATGGAAGTGACAAAAGGATACCTGGTTACACTAAAAGGTGAGGCAAGCATATCATATGTCAATATAGACCAGCCACATCAGAAAGACAAACATCCAAAATAAAAAGAAAGACTGGCCTTGAGGTTGTGGGAGTAGATACACTGAAGATAAGGTCTGGTCTTTCACGGTTGATTAAGCAATGGCTCAGTCTTGGTAAGTCTTAATGGAACATTTTGGTTTATCACAACTTGACCCGTATAGTTGTAGTTTGGCCATCATTACTGTCACGATTGTCCAAGCAAGGTAACAGGAAAATAAGACAAAGGAACCAAATGCAGAGGCAGAGCTGAAGCAGTTCAATGATTTCATGTACAAAATCTGAGGGTACAAAAGGCTCACAGGATAGTAAGGCAGACAAAGGTCAACACTGGATAAAACAGTCCAAACGGGCAAGCAGGACCAACAGGGAGCTGTCAAGAATCAAAAATCCAATAAACAGGCATGGCCTAGTAAAACAAAGGAAAGATCCAAAAACCCCAGGAGAACTAAACACGAGGAAAAGATGGCAACGCTTGACACAGGGTACAAAGACGAACTGGCACTGAGAGAGGGTAACACTGACTAAATACCTTAGGGCTAAAAGGACAATGAGGGACAGATGAAACTAGCTTGTTAGTAGAGTGGAAGCTAATGTGTGAGCATCTTAGCCCATTCTGCCTATACGTTTATAACATTAATAGTATGAACAATGAGTTAATGTTTGTGAGAAAATATCTCAATAAATTCATCATATATTTGTGTGTATTGGTCTACAAAAAAAGTTTCACCCATCCTTTTGTCATGGCGTATGCCAGCTGAAATATCACAAGCGTTGTAGTCTATGCATTGCAGATAAAGGCACTATAGTATGTAGCAATAAATGAAAGCTGAGGGAAGGTCTGGCTGATCATGGAGGTCAGCTGTATGCAAAGACATATTTATGAAACATTGCCACCTCTTCATTAAGACAGAAATGCTATCAATAATATGTATATTATTTTGCACCCATGAGGACTGAGGTGTGTTACCTCTCCTGGTTCATGTGCTCACCAGCATGCTGTTTGCTTTCAAGAGTCTACAGCTGGGCTAGCAGCTGTGAGACTGTGCACAAGACTTGATGTCGGCATACTAACATGCTTGTCACTTACTAAGCCAAACTGGAAACCCAATTTTTTTCTGAGCATGAGTGAGAACCTAGAATTTAATTTGTCAGGGAACTGTTAGGGTTGGAATAACCCATCGGGCAGGTGCTAGGAAATGACCTACGGAAATGATTGTGGTTCAGGGAACTCACACTCAGAACAGGTTAAACAGTAAAAAGTTTATATACAGAATGAACTGTATCTATATGTCAAGCCAAACTTATGCCAAAGCACCATTGCAGTTAATGATGCAGTAGTGTGGGTAAGAAGAAATAAAATGAGATTAGTTTCTCCAAGAATCAAGAAAGATGAAAACTGCTCCAGTCCAGATTAGATTTGTAGCTGAACAACACTACACATCTCTTTACGTGAGCGTCAAAAGCAATGTCTGCTGCTATATATTCAGACCGCAAGGCCTAGGTTTTAATAATATCTGTGGTTCAAACGTGGCCAGATGATACTGTTTTTTGATTTCCCTTCATTCAAATTTTGCAATATCCAATACTCAGTGAATTTCCAGAAGAATATATTGTGTTTATGAATGATCAAAACTGGATAGGACCTGTAATTGGACCCTGAGGAATGTTGAAAACAACAAACTTCTGAAAGAAACACACATGCACACACGCATGCGCATACACACAAAAGATTCAATTTACACATGAATGCAGGTTTCACTTGATGCATGAAAGATTATTGAGAAGGACAGAGAAGTTACTTTCATCTAGATAAAAATAATAATACTTTTGGGATCTTTACATCGACAGTCTTTGTTCTGGGCTGCAGATCGAAGGTGTCAGACAGTTTATATACTTTTCTGTCTCCTTTATATCTCGTCCTGATATCTCTTGTCCTTACCCACTGTTCCCATTCATACGTTTTTCTTTTATCTTATGAAGCAGCGACTGGTGCCCAACAGGAAACCAAGAGGCTGTTTTGAATTTCGTTTTCATTGTTTCCCATACATAGGCACTGAACATTAACAAACTAGATAATTAATTAGATCCATTTCAAAATGCGTCAGAGCGATCTCCAGATCTTGGCAATGACAAGTTGTGAAGCGTTTGAGCTTTCATTGAATGGAAACAGGAAATGACAGATTCTCCTCCTACTGTTCTCCTTTCAAAATGTTAACCAGATTCACCTCAAATTTGGAAAAGCGTCAAGGTCTTGATGATGATTTCTTCTATCTCTGTTGTCCGGGTCACATATTATTCGCCCTAAAAACAGGGAGTTGTTGTAATTTCAGTGTGCATGAGACGGGACAATGAGACCAGCCATGGTCCGGTTCTCAATGACTTTGTAACATGGTGTGAAGAGTCCTATCTTCAGTTGAATATATCAAAAACGAAGGATATGTCAATTGATTTTAGAAAACATTCCCACACACCGGAAGTCACATCCATACATGGACAAATGGTGGAATGTGTCCAGCAATACAAGTATCTTGGGACAATTATTGACTCAAAACTGAACTTTGAGGCAAACTGGGAAGCTGTGTGTAAAAAAGGCCACCAGCGCCTGTTCTGTTTGAGAAAGTTGTCTTCTTTTCACATTGATAGAACCATGATGACTCTTTTTTATCGTTCTTTTATCGAATCCTCACTGTCCTTTTCATTGGTGTCATGGTTTGGAAACCTTTCTCTGAAAAACAGGCATTCACTGAACCAGATTGTTAAATGGTCCAGTAAGCTGATTGGTCGGCCCCAGCTAAATACAGAGTCCCTATATACAAGACAGCTGGGGCTCCTAACTAGCTCGATTTTAAAAGATGTTACACACCCTCTGCACTTTGAATTCCAGCTTCTTCCCTCAGGAAGAAGGTTCACACTCCCAAGGTGCAGAACAAAACGCTATCGAAATAGTTTCATCCCAGCTGCCATCACTCAGTACAACAAAATGTAAAATGTTTCTTTTACCTGTCACCGACGGGACTCTGTCCAGACCCTCCCGTTTCCGTCCCGAATGTAAAGTCATCTTTTTTTACTCGGAACCATAGCACTTGGCACTTTACACTTTCTTATCTGTATTTTAACTTATCCTATCTTATCTCTATCTTTTTATCTTTTTATCTTTTATGTCTATGGTCTGTGTTTTTATTGTATGTCATTTGTCCTGTGTTTTACTCTGCAAACAAATTTACCTGCGGGTACAATAAAGTTACCTTGACCTTGACCTTGACCTTGCATTGTCCAGTCTGTGTTTTGTTAGGTGTCATAGTCGTTGCGCCACATACTAGCAGCCTTGTGTGACAATCATCAGATTTACATGAAATTTTCATGGTGTGGTCAACACTTGATATTCTGGAAAATAACTCATAATTAGTCCGTGTTCCCTGTTACCCATAGTGGACATATTGGAAGTGACACTGAACTCCTTTGTGCCATAACACATGGAAATTCAGAGGCGTGCCAACCGGTCCGTGTCCAGCAATGAGTCTTTGGCTGCCGTACACCCTGACACATTAGGGCTGCCACGGCCTGTTCATTGCTGTTCATCTCTTGCTTCTCTGCTCTTCCATCCTTCCTTGTGCCTGGTTGGCTCAGCAGCATGACGAGCAGTGTGACTAGAGTTGCTCTCAGACTTTCCATCTGTGGTATTAATGGTGTCTTCTCTCTCCTCCTCTCTGATCTGTCTGCCTGACACCGCCTGCCTGGAGTGCCTCTGTGTGTTAAATCTCCGCCTTCAGTCTGCCATGCCACAGAGCTAAACCCCCAGAGTGGCTTTGTTGTGCTTCTGCAGTAGAATCTCTGCCTTCAGCCTGTCTGCCGGAGAGCTAAATCTCAGCATGGCTCTGTGTGTGTGTGTCTGTGCACATCTGCAGCTGAATCAGTCTCCAACTTCCCTGCCACAGAGCTAAAAACCTCTAGTGTCCTCAGCTCTGGCTTTCCTTGAATTAGAGCAAAAATTGACAGTCTTCTTGAGCCTGTGGAGCTGTTTGTGACCTTAGCTTTACCTTGACTCGGGTGACTTGGCACTGTACAGCTGCCTGTCTGAGACTTTGTTCTTCTTCTTGGGCTTATAAAGAAGTATGTAGTCCTTTAACAGTGTCAATTTTGGTGGAATAGAAGTTCAATATATGTATATTCATCTCTATTTAGCCTTTCAGTCCACCTAATTTAAAATGAGTGTTGTTGATTGTTCGACCTTTGTGGTGAATTTGGGCATAGCATTTTCAAGGATTTCTTACATAGTAAGACTGACAGACTGCTTTGAAGTAAGAAGTAGAGAAAGAAAGAAGAAAGAAAATTCAAATATATTTAACAAAACTTAATCGGTGTTCACTGTTCAGGAAGACAGTGACATTTCTGAGCAAATACATTTGTTAATTTAGATCGTCAAAGGAAACCATGTGACAAACTGGTGATCTCAGTCTAGTGAAATCAATCTGAATGCGGCAGAGAAAACATCAAACCACTGTCATTTCACATGCTCAGTATCAAAAACATAACCTCTAAAGCACCAACTTTCATTTGTATCAGCATCTCTCTTCTCTCTTCTCTCTCTCAGCTAAACTTTCCCTTTCACCTGACTTTACCCACACTGACTTTGTTTCATAGGCCACCACCTCCACTCAAGTCCATATTGATTATACCATTACCCCTAAGTTTTACTCGTGGATGGTGACCTTTGCTGTTTGCTGTGTCGCTGATCTTGCTGTGTCACTCTGTTTATGTCTGCGACCTAACACAGAGCATCTCTTCTTATCATCTGTTTCATTATCTTAAAGTACCCATTTTTAACAGTGCTATAACATCTGCTCCTGGAGTGATTGTAAAAGTGGCATCCAGGGACCTCTATGGGTCCTTCAGGACCATTAGGAGGGTCGTCTGTCAAATAAGGGATAGTTTAATTTGAGTAATTAAATATAGACATGCTATAGATCTTACCTGGCTGCTGCTGTTGCTCTTTGTGTATTTTGAATTCGAATGTGTAAAAATGCAACCCAGAATTTTAGGGTTTAAATGATTATTATGATTCGTAATTCAGTCAATAAAAGATGGGTGGGGAAAATGCACCGTGGTCTTGGTGTAGCACTGGTTGTTTCTCTAGGTGGGGCCTCTGTCTGTTTAATGACATGGAATTACAGGTGTGTGTGTGTGCGTGTGCTGACCGCCTGTACCTGCTGAATGAAAGACCACTGCTCTTCCACCGTCCTCTAAGGATAAAAGTAATGACAGCTTACGTGTCGATGGCACCTTCAACATGTACATATGAGTTGTGATGTGGCAGCTGCCTGCTTTAGCTGGCTATCTAGAGCCTCGTGGTATTGCCAAAACTAGCTTCCCAATACATGCCAGACGCCTGAAAGAACTGTGGGAGCTGACATGGACAAGCTTTTCAACAACAAGAAAACCAACACCATGAACTTCAAGTGAGAGAAGAAAAATCTGGATAAATCTTGTTTCATGTTGTTTATGTTCTCCAATGAAGTATGGAAGTCGTGCATTGTTAATTGCTATATCTTAAATTTTTAAATTGTCTAGAAATTTGTTAAACAGGAGGTGAGTTCCTGTTTTTATGCATATTTTAAATGCCCTCTTCTACAATAACATAATTGCACTGGACTTGAGATTGGCGCCCCCTACAGCTTAGCTCGATGAATCCAACTCCTAATAATTGCATAATGGTAATGGAAGTAATATTCTTTTAATCAATAATTGACGATTGATTTGTTCCTCAATAATTGATCGAAGGGATTGTTTGTAATTTTGGGAAAATCTCTCTCACATTTGTCTATTAAATATAAGCTACCTTAGTTTAGCATAAAAACTGGAAACAGGAAAACAGCTAGCTTGGGTTAGTCCAAAGGTAACAAAATTTGCCAACGAGCATCTGTCTTGTCCATTTTGGCTGGGTGCGTGTCATGTGATGAACGCCAAGGTTGCAATACTTTGTTTGACCACTATGCCAAAATGGCTTCAGTGCCTGGTTCCATTGTTGGTGGCTTGGCGATTTCACATGTGTACCCCAGGACACTGTGATGTCACTGCTGGGTGTCGTTACAGGTGCGACACTTCTGACTCAGACTCAAAACTCAACCACACTTGTTGTTTTTCTCTCTTTCTACATTTGATCTGTGTCATTTTCTTTGCTTCCTCTCGTTTCGATCCGGCCTTTTTCTGTCCTCCTGACTCCCTTCCTTTTCTCACCATCAGTGTCTCTCCACCTCTCACTCTCTCCCTCCCTGCTCACTCCCATGATTCAGCCTCACTCCCCCTGTACAGTTTTAGTATTCTTGCTTTTTCCTCTCTATTGCTCCCTCGTGCCCTCACTTTTTCATCAATTCCCCCTTCAACTTTCTCTCTCTCTCCTTCCTCTTTTTCTGCTTTACTGTCCCCTCTACTTCTCTCCCTCTGTCCTCTTCTCCTCCTCCTCACTTCTGCACCATAAAGTAGACAGCTGGATGATTCATCTCTCCCTCTGCCCCCGGACTGTTGTGATCCTTATTTTACTGCACAGTTAAAGCAGACTCCCCCTTCCTCCTCTGATGTCTGTCTGTCCTCTGCAGCTATTGATACTTATCAACGTCTACTGTTAATACAGATAACAGCGTGGACTTGAAACAATAACCGGGTCTTCATCTGCTCAGTAATTATTGTTCTGTGGGTTTTTTTTATGTGAGGTTTGAATACAGTCATGATTTTATAGTGCTATTGATTTGATCTGGGGGAGTTGTTTGTGCAGACATTACGCTCCCAGGCACTGGTTTGATTTAGACTGGCTCCTCTCGATGACTGTGGCTATCCAGCCATCCTCTCCTGGACGTTATTCATCATTATGAGACAGGATGATCCATGTTTTAATCATATTCTTAGTCTGCTGCAGTACTGCCACATCCCACAGTCATTCATCGCTTACAAGCATCTTTACCGACGACTAGTTGAGGTGTTGTTCCATACGGCTGATGATACAGAATCAGTCAGTGAGAGACTTAATGAATGAGTCAGTGTTTGCTGACTGATATCTTTTCACCTCATTTAAAAATACATCTAGCATGCTGCTGCAGGGTTCAGGTTACACTTGAACCACACTTGCTCTTTTTCTATAAGACTATACTTGACATTTAAACACATTCATACCTTTGGCTGTTGAAATTTGAGTGTAGAACCAAGGGGACACCTACTAGTTCTTTACATACAGTATATTACCGTTAACCTAGCATATAACAAAATAGACCATTCATCCATTCATCATCAACAGCTTATCTAGAGTTAGGTTGCGGGGTAGCAGCAGAGAGCCCCAGACTTCCCTCTCCCTCGCAACATTGACTAACTCTGACTGAGGGATCCCCAGGCGTTCCCAGGCCAGTGAGGAGATATAATCTAGCATAATAGTTTTTTTGTGAAAATGTTAATGCTCACATTTTTGCATTATTAATGCATAACCCTGTGTGACACTTTATTTCATTGATTCATTGATTGATTTGAAAACTTTGACGTAAATAAATGAATATTTACAATAAGAGTCAAAACAGCATGCAAAAAACAAAACTTTGTGGTGTCCTGTCATTAGAAAAATAAAACTCCACATTTTAATATTAAAATATGAAGAGGATATAGTTGTGTTTTCTCTGGAGCAGTGTCTGTGAAACTTAATTACAGCCCCAATAAGCCCAGTAGTCAGAGGGTTGGGACAGCCTTGCCTGAGACACAAAACCCAGGGCACAAAAAGTTCACCACCACCAACAACACTACCTGCTGCTAACAGGAGCCGTCCCGTCCCCAATGAGTCCAACCAAAATGAGTCCTTGGCACTACATGATGATCTGCCACCATAAACTCTGGAACCATGCTTTTTGCATCTACATAATGTTCGCAATGCTTTTTGCATTTGAACTATCATAAGTTGGGTGGTCAAACACAAATAGTTTCAATTATTTTTTGGCCTAAATGACTGAAAATGAATGAAAATTATGAAAACACACACACATAAAAATCACTGTGTTCATCCGCATAGTATTGGCCGCAGCACTCTGTACACTCTGCTGAGTGATAATGGCCACTAGCATTATCCAAAGTAAGAACACTGACCTTTAGGTAATTAAAAGTTATTAAGTAAGGGATGAAAAACAGTGAGCCAGTGATTATTGCAGAACAAGCTCTGTCAGGGTGATTCAAGACCCCTGAAGTGATTTCATTACATGCCAAAGTAACTTACACACCATGACCAAAAGAACTTCAAAGCCTAACACAACCAAAGAGCAACATCTTTCTGGGTATGAGGTGTCAACAGTTAGTTTAATCATAAATCAGCTCCGTATAAATTTAGCTCCATTTAGCTGATGTAGTACAAAAGTATTTAGACTAGTAATATTCTAACTACATACACATCCTTTTATAACAGGGCAAGTGATATATTAACATATTAACTGTTACTCTTGAGAAATTTGATAACCCTTATATAATTTACATTTATTTCAGTTTCATCACTGTAGTTTTTCAGTTAAAGTTTACATATGGTTGCAATGCTCCAGTGGCTGAAGAGAGGAATGGGTAGCTGTTGTCCGATAGGATAAATGCTACAAAGCATTGGGAGACAACGAAGGACAAACTAACAGACTAACACTTCATGTCCTCATAGTCAAACAGTGTCGAACCTTTCTTTCAGACAACACAGCGACATCACATGTTTAATAGAGAGCATTTTTCATGTAGAGTGTTGGAAACAGCGACAAATTGAAAATGCAATTTAAATCCATCGTCCACAGTTTCCAGGCTCCCAGGAAAACACCATCTTTGCTGCCTTCTTTCTCAGAGCACATTCCATTAGCAGTGGTAGCAAATGTGACCCAGCTGAGCGATATCAGACTCTAAGGGTCTGATGTGGATCAACAGTAGAACTAGTGTCTAGCCCATTTAAACTAATGCTACCGCAGCATTATTGTATAATATTATAAGTGTGTATTAGCAGTTGAGTGACCACTTATATCTAGATGACGACCTTATTACTCTCGTAACAGTGGAGTTCGATACCATTAAGTGTAACCATGCTGCAGTGGAAAGATAAAGCCACATCCTGCTGAACTGAACATAACTGAAGTATGAATAAGATAACTGTCTCTTATTTCTGAGTACGCTGATTATTTAATCTGTTCTGGCTAAAAAAAACTTTTTATGACTATGGCTTATTAATTTACATTTAAAATATAACTGCCTACACAAAGTTTGTAATGAAAATGTTTGCCCCTTCTACTGAAAGACAGCATTTCTTTTAATATACAGCAGTGGCGAGCGGTGACCTGTTACAGTGGTCATGCTGAAGTGTGAACTACAGCCAGCGCCCAATTGTTGGCTATTTATTTATTAATTAAAACACGTCATATGTTTTTTATGGTACCCCGGAGGTGTCAGGTTGCAGAATATTTTATGAAGGTGAGGGCACGCCTTCTATAGTGTGGGTGCGCGTTAATAAAGCGTTCCCTCCATGCTATGTTATAGTGAGGGACCGGGATAAATAAAGCGTTCCCTCGCTATATCATAGTGAGATGCCTCTGGGGCTCTGTATACCTCCGGGGCTCCATTTTCTAACTAGTACATCAATGCGATTTTAATAGACACTCTCACACTCAGAGTTTTGAATTGAATCCAGTTATGAGCATGCGCGTTGGCAGATAAGCTGCTTCACTGACAGCTTTTTTGCCATTCAAAATGCTCATGTACAGTAAACACAGCCTCGAGTGCGGGTACTACTCAATATCGCAGTGCGCATGCGCGAAACAAGCTTTAAGCTTTCCAGCTTTTCGCAAACAAACCAGGATAGATAAGGCAGGAATTTCAGACCAAAACAGTAGAACTAAGGTATTGCATTATAGAACACACTGACAGATGAATATTTTCAATTATTTTATTGAAGGGCTTGGGCATGCACTGCATTTATAGCTTATTATGACCGCTCACCCCTGCAATACAGATACACAGTTTGTTTGACTAGTATACTATATATATACATGTTTGGATTTTTCAGTGCCTCACCTACACTCTGGTGATATTGTGATTATAGATTATACGTGTGTGATCAGTAAAGGTTTTCTTGTCACTCTTGGACAGAGTCACTATATACAATACTGAACAATTAGGAACACCTTGCTTGTGGCCCCATGCCTGAGGGATGCAAATCAAGCAGGGGCTCCTCCCTAATGAGATTTCAAGTGTCAGACATTTCATTTCCTGCATTCTCGTGGTTTATTAATGCACCAATTTGGACCTTCAGCCCAAACCCTCTCATAAACGCTGCTGTAGCCTGGCCTTTGGCAGATTAATGTCCACCAACGTCCAACTGGTTAATATTATAGCATATTATCTTCTCTGATGTAGGCGTCATGAAATATATCAAGTTTTAACCTTCAGTCCAACACTTTTCAGGAAGGATGGGGCAGTCTAGCCTTTGGAAGATTCATTTCCTCCAAGCAGGTTATTGGTTGAATCTCTCTCTCGCTCTCTCTCTCTGTCTCTCTCTCTCTCTCTCTGTCTCTCTCACACACACACACACACACACATGCAGAGGGTCTGATCTTCTGCTCACATCATCAGAAAACTGTCATCCTGTGTATCTAGGAGAATGGCACGACATAGCTAACTCTAATAACTAATACCAGCAGTATGCACACTAGTCCAAAACAACTTATTCTGAGGCAGTCTGGGTTATCTCGAATTGAGCGATTCCACTTTGTGTCCTCTGCTCTTACACTGCTCAAATGTGGTCGAGTCCTGCTGAGTGATGCTTCGGGTCAGACAGTCCACCAAGGGAGACACAGGTGACTTCTCTGCTGTCTCATGAAACTCTGCTGGTTTGCATGTGGAAACATAGTGCATGCATTAGAGTAGGGTGTGCATGAAAATACAGGACAAATCAATACAGGATGATTCCTCATTATATGCTGGTATACAGGAAACCCTATTCTTAAATGTTTTACTGGCTAGCTTGTTAACTAATAAGATAAGATTAAGAAGACAGAATAAATCCGCTTTGGAATTCCTGGAAAGTAACTTATTCTAAAAGAAACACATCCCAGACATGTGTTGGAGATTGAATTGATATCAGTCCTCTCATCTGACTTGTGAGCAGACACAAACTGTAAGACTGAAGCTTTTAAGATGACTGACTGCAGTACAAGCACAAAATGTTCCAATCTGTGCTAACATTTCATACCCAGTGTAGCTCTACTGTTTATCTGTAGCTCCACTTCCTGCTGACAGACACGTCATGATGCTTCCCAGGCACAAGTATCTTTGTTAATCTTGAAGTCTCCTTCAGTGGAAAGTGGCTATTTGGGAGCAGCATCAGGGCTGGGCTACCATGGGTTGATGAAATGTGCATTGGCCAGAGATTGAGTTGAGTGACCTCGCCTGAGAATTGTGTGTGTGTGTGTGTGTATGTGTGTATGTATGTGTGTGTGTGTGTGTGTGTGTGTGTGTGTGTGTGTGTGTGTGTGTGTGTGTGTGTGTGTGTGTTGTCTGTGCAAGGGCTGACAAGAATAAGTCTCCATGGGACTATTTACTAGCACTTCAGCTCAGAGTGTGTGACGGCTTTATCTCTTCAGCCTCTTTCACCGTTGTTATTGCATAGTCATGCAAGGTGTCATGGGTGTGTGTGTGTGTACATGCATGTGTGTGAATTTGTGTGTTGCCAGTGTATTCTCAGGGTATCCCGCCATAGACAGGTAGATTGGAGACCAGATTGTCTGTAGGTCTGAATGGGAGCTCCGGCGCAGAGCGTCTCCTTTCCCTCTAACTAATATACTCTACTATACTATAACTCTATGTGCCTCACTTCTGAGAGTGTGACGGGACATTTTGAGCAGAGAAAACAATCTGCAAGCACATAAAATATGTTTCAAATAGAAATTGCCACGCAAGGAATAATTAAATCAGAGCATTCAAAAACATATCTAATACAATAAATGTATATGCATGTGCTCTATAACCTACATAAGAAAACTATGATACCCCCTCATATTGTGTTGTGGTGGTGGACTAATTTGACTGGGACAATTTAATACTCAAAAACAATCAGATATGCGAGCATGTAGACCACTCTTACCCCACCGCAGGGACGGCTAACAGCCGCTGGGTGAAATTAGTTACCACTCATGTGTTGTCTCCATAGACTGTATGGTTGTCTCGTGGCTCCTGACACCATAGACATATATACGTAGACGCCACATTGAGCGGGTTGGCCCGTTGCTGTGATACGTGAGCATGTCCGCCATATTGGATGTGGCAGATCTGTCCCGTAAACTAGTGCAAGTAAATGGACTGAACTTCATAAAGCGCCTTTCTACAAAGTTTCAATAAGTCAATGCCTTTTATTCACCCATTCACACACACACTAATATATTTGAGAAACAAATAGAATTTTTTTTTTTTTTTTTTTTTTTTTTTTTTTTTTTTTTAGAATTTTCTGTCTTACCTGTGAAAGGTAATCCCGTGAGATCTGGTTTGGACTGAAAACCGGCACATGAATGAGGCACCTTCTCCGTTCGCTCTCATAGATGTATATGTGTCTATGGTTCGCTCTTTCCACATCCAATATGGCAGTGACGTCGGCGTGTGATTCAGAGCTCAATGTGGCGTCTACGTATATATGTCTATGCCTTACACCACATTGTGGCAAGGCTTTTTAGGCTGTTTTATTGACCTTCTGTCTATTCCACGTCTTCCTCACTGGTGAATTCATGCAAAGCTGCAAACAGTTTGTGTTGGGGAAGGGGTAGAACCCAGGAGTCTACAAGGAGTGTCATCTTGCTCTGCATTCACTTGCACTTGGACACAGGAGTTTTGTAAATTTCCAACCAGTCGCAACTCTTTAGAGATTTATTTTTGCATTAGATTAAATGAGATTTTAAGGGTGGCAGCTGCCACCCTGGTAGATCCGCCCCTGATAAGTATATCCTTCAAAACTTACAGCGACATCGTGCAGATCAAATAGCCTTTTCTATTATACAGTGCAGTGTTGGAAACAATGACAAAATGAAAATATTTAAATGCAATTTGAATAATTCATCATAGAGCATATAAAAATGTGCTTAGAATGGAGACACAAACAGAGAGCTGTAGACCTCATGTATAGGGCTAAGCATGACAAGAAATTACTACTTGAATCATTGCATGTAATATATGTGCATGCAGACAAGGTTGCTCAATACAGTCTCCTTTATGGGTTCGATTAGATTTTCTACGCATAGATATGTATCTGTACTGAACTGTGGGGGCTAATAGGTCTTTCTCTGGCCCCACAATCCTCAAAATTTGTTTGCATTCATTGTATATTGTATTATATAATAAGCATTTGCATTTGTTTATTATCAGTGCCTCTCTTTCCCTTCTGAGGCTTCTGTGTTCAGTGGAGAACAAATGCTTGTGTGAAAGCAGCATCAACGCCTTTTATTTTTCTCTCCATATCAGTTAAATCTCTCTGCTGTGAAATGAATAGAAGTTTATTTAAGGCGTGCTATAGGGCTGCATGTTATTGTTTTCATCAGTCAGCGTATCAGTACTTGGCCATGTTTGTTCAGAAATATTTCATCAGGACTGTGAGGTTGTGAGATGAGGATGAATCATTGTTAATTACGAGTGTGTCAGTGTGGTTTTAATTACTCTCGCCATAATTGACTGTTTCTGTTGTTGTAATTAGGAGCCAATTTCAATAGATACACTGTAGTTAATATCTAACTTTTTGAGTATTCCTCACTCATTTGTAATAATTAATGGAAGCAGATTTCCCCTTTTGGTGTCCACCAAAGCTTGGTTCCACTTCAGGCAAGAGTGTGACAGTCCCCGTCTGACAGAGAAGCTTTCAAGGATTCATCAGCTGTTGGAAAAATCTAAGAACAAAGATATATGACAATCTTCTAAAAATAAATATTTCTTTTTTTTCTCTTTTTTTTATGTTGAATGAAGGTAGATAATAAGTAGCATTATTATTGCAGTGCAATAAAGAAAAAATAAAAGTACTGAAATTAATTTTGACCAAAAACTAAAAACGTTAATATGATGCATCTTCTGAATGGTTTTCCAATCTCATCTTCACCCTTCATACATACTACATTGGTTTTGCCACAGTGTATGAAGAGTCATCTGACATGGCTGTTGACCATGTGGTGGTCCTCCAGACAGAAATCACGACTTTGTAAGACGCTATCATCCCAGTGATGAGCCGGCTGGAGGAAAATCCAAATTGGAAGCCTAACAACTGATTTTGCATCTGACTCATTATCCAGCTTTGATCCCCACCACTAGCTGAATGTTAATTATTGTATCACAGCATCGTGCTGCTTTTCTGTGCAACTTTGATTCACTGATGTTTTTCATCACTGAAACATCACAGAGGGCTGACCGCAAAACAGGATAACACAACATTCAGTTTAGTTCAAGTGTGTGCTCACAATGCAGAAAAGGAAATATATGCAGCACCTGCAGCCACTACAGATGACAAATGGAAATGAGTGAGCTGTTGTTTTCTGCATTTTTTAATTAAAATGTATTTTTTGTATATGAATTCTTCATCTAAATGTAGTACTCGTAATATTATCCGTAACATTAAATGGGAGTGGTGGCTAATATTTCTTCTGAACTTTTCTAAAATGAACATATATGTACATTCACAAATCAGAAATCCATCACCAATTTTGTTAAGTTGTTCCTAATTCCTTGTGTAAACGCATCTTGTGTAGACACAGATGGCGCAATGAAGCCTTTTTGTGCAGACATGGTGTAAGTTTGAACTTAACCAGCTCCTGAACACTGGAGTTTTAGAATCAGATGGGGATAAAATCAAAGATGCAGGTCGCATTTTTTTTATGTCTGCTGCTGCAGAAATGTTGGTTTTGTCTGTTTTTCTTTATTTTTCAAAGTTTTATGAAAAGTCTGCACATATAGGACAGGTAGGGTGGGCCATGCACACACACAGAGTCACATAATGAGTATGGAGGCAAACTTTACACCTACTTGTCACAGACGTTCCAAAAGAATGGCAGCTCGGTGGTGCAGCTCACAGAAGCTGTTGGAAATAATGAGAAAGGAGAAGAAGAAGAAAATGGCATAAAAATTAAGGGTGAGACAAAGACAACAACAAAAAGGAGAAGCAAACAGCTCAAAAAGTTTTTCATGTAGGTCAGTGCTGTTTGTGGAACTGAAGCTGAGTTCTCAGACAAACAGTGGAGATCAGTGATTGGCTGCTAGTACGCACATTTACAACTCATTCTTGTTTCTGTGTGGCTCATGATTGGTCAACCGAACGTGTCGCTGCTCTCCCTCGCTCACTAGATACAGTCAGCCCAGTGAGCCACAGTCACATGAGCACACATTCACTGGAGAGTCTCTTTAAGAGAGAGAAACTACAGTCAAAGAAGATTTGTGGCTTTGAAAAAAAGTGGCTGAAGGGGTCTGCAAAGTCTGGGAAAGTTCATTTCAGTTCATCTGTATGGCCCTTTGATTTCTGCTGCTGTTGACAGGGTTTAGCTTTATAATCCAATCTAACAACAGGGTCTATACAAAATTCTATCGATTTATTAAAATAAACACATCTTTGTTCACCTTTGGTGTCATTTCACATGTAATTGCACATATAATTTGCACCGTGCTTGCCTCAGTGGTCATATATGCATTGCACTGTCACTATTTTTTTTAAAGCCACCATCTTCTTGATTTAGTTTTTTTCTGCTTGTTTGCTCGCTTTGTTGCTTTTGTTTGGCTCCACTGCTCTTCCTGCCTTCAATTGCTCCTCAGGGTTGAATAAAGTTCTTAGAAATTAAATGAATTTCTGATTGAGATAGATGTTGGATTTGCTAATGTGAAAACACAATACAGTTAAGGGCAGCATAGTGGTGCAGGGGTTAACACTGTCACCTCTCACAAAGAAAGTTCTGGTTTCAAACCTGCTGGCTGGGACCTTTCACTGTGGCATTTGCATGTTCTCTATATAGGTTTCTTCCTCTGTAGGCTTACACAGTCCAAAGACATGAAGGTGAGGTAAATTGGAGATTTGAAAAATTGTCTGTAGGTATGATTGAGTCTGTCTATTCACCTGATTTAACCCTATATTAACTGGAAAATATAAGGAGCTACAAACAAGGGATGGATAAAATAAATAGAACATTGTCCTCCAGAGACAGTTTGGTTTAAAGACTGAAAATAAATCTAAAAATACAGCAATGAAGACAAAACAACACTATACAAAGGTACTTCTTTGTATATTGTTTTTTTTTTTTTTTGTATATTGTTAACGCCAACATCACCTGTCATCAAAACCACTGAGAGACAGCAAGAAGAAGCCATTGTCAGGTGGAATGACAAGAGAACTTTTAAATGCAGGAGGCATAGTTTAGAAAAATAAACTATTATTTTTTGAAAAATAATATAGTAGCATAGTTAAAAAAAAATTCAATATATAATGACATTTTGTTTTTAAGGTATCCACACCATCCATTGGCATTTAAAAAGAGCATTTTAAACTACATGAGTTCAGATTTGATATTAATTTTTATTCACCTATTTATTCATTATTCAAACAGAATTCTGAATATTTCAGATTCTTTCATTCAGATCTGTCTCCTCAGCAGCAGTCAGTAAGAAAACTGCACTCACACAGTGTCTTTGGTGTCATTTGGTGTAAAGCGTCCCATGGCAGCACTGTGCAGTTTACTGACATGGCCTGCAGTCCACAATGGTGACAGTCAAGAAACATATTTGAGAGAAATATGCCAATCTGACATAAACCAACTCCTGTACAGTGTACAGCGCAGGATTACTGGCACAAGTAGCTCAAATACACACACACGATTGTGCGCTCTCACAACGCACACATACACACTCTCACATACCACTATAATTAATTTATGAGCCAGTCCTATGATTTATTTTCGTCCCTATCTGACCTTATGCGCTCCTTGAATATGGAAAGTCCTCCAGGATTTGTGGTGCTTGGCTGCATTGAAGGCAAACACACACACACACACACACACACACACACACCTCCCTCGCTGCACAGCTAGAGTTCTGCTGGACCATGTATCATAACCCTTCATGTGCCTGAACTGTCTCACCTTCCTTCTGCACCTCTTTTTCACTCATTTCCTCCATCTCTCTCTCTCTCTGCTCATCTGCATCTGAAAATAGCAGCCAAGGGAAAAGTGGGTCAGCTGCCATGTGGAGGGGGGGTCTGTGTATAGTGAATTTGTCTGCGTGTGTAACCTAACAAATTGTCAAGCTACTGTACTGCCACACCTTGAATACTGACGCTTTTCATGAACTCTCATGCAACCTTTCTTAGACTAACAGCTGATTGGGTTTGCAGATTGCTTGAATCCTGAAGTAAGCACCAAAAATGTAACACATAACAGCTTTGCACCTTTTTTTAAAAATACATTTTCCCCTTTCCTTATGAAAATAAACAAAAGAAATAACAATGACAAATACCTGTTGAATTATTAACCCTTTAGTCTACAAAATGTCTAAATATAGTGAAAAGTGACCTAAATATATCAATTTTACAATGACAGGAAACAGAGAAAGTCCTCAAGTTAGAAAAGCTGGAACCAGTGAATCATTTCACAATTTTCTGTCTTTGACTAATTGATTATATATCTCATCATTTCAGCGCAATACTTTGTCATTTCATTCATTTCATTCAAAAGAAGCATTTTATAAGGAGCTCTTCTTTTATTTTTAAAGTAAGAAAACACAACCAAATATAGACGTCTGCTGTGGCTGTTAGAGAGACTTCTAACATTTGAGATAATAACCCCTGATTACGTCATCAGGGCTCTAAATTGGAGGTTAGAATTCCATGGAGGAAAATGCAAGGGGGGAGAAGATGATTCAAACAAACAAGCAAAAACAATGCCCAAACAGATTTTTTTTTTTTGCAGACTTTTGCTTTGTCTTTTTCACCTCCTCTGGCCTTTGAAAATATTTCAAATAAAACAATCTCAGATTCAGTCTGGTGTGATCCGGTCTAAATCCCTGATTCCTAAACCATTGACATGACATATAATCAACTGACTGAAAACTGAAAACGAGACAATGTATTTAATATTTGACCTCATCAACTTCAGTGATCTTTGTAAATACCTGCTTATTCTGAATTTGATGGCAGCACCATGTTTCAAACAAGTTGGGACAGGAGCAACAAAAGACTGTGAAAGTTGTGGACTGATTCAAAAACACCTGTTTGGATCATTCCACAGTTAAACAGGCTCATTGGTAACAGGTGATAGGATCATGATTGGGTATGAAAGGTTCATCCTGGAAAGACTCAGTCGATCACAAGCAAGGATGGAGAGAGGTTCAACACTTTGTCAAACATGTGATTATATAGAAGATTTTACTATATGAGCTCAGACACATAAAACCACAGATTTTGACTTCTCATATGTATCTGTGTCTTGCATGTTTGCCAACCATGTCAGTACAATACTAAGTCACTGGAGTGTAGCTTTAAGTACATCTCTTTATATGATGTGTCAGAGACAGGACAAGGATTAGATAAAAAAAGAAAAGGACAGTAACAGAGAGAAAAGAAAAACTGCAGGACAAACAAACTATAGACCTACAGTATCTTAAAACTGTCAAGCGTACCAACAACCTGAGAACTGCAAAGTGTGCAAATCCCCATAGAGAACAAACTCTCCCAAAAGGGAACACACCCAAAAAAGAAAAAAAGTGTTCTAAAAGGAAACCCCAAAGGAAAGCCCGCAGGCAATGCTGCTGGTTGTATGTCATTATACCAGTGCATATAGGACTGCTGTCCATTCAGAGTAGATGCTATTGTCCTTACATGACTGAGGCTTAATCTTTGATCTAATCAGTGAAAACTAAATGCTTGCACATTTTTTGAGAGCTTATTGGTACCATAACATGATTTGAATGATAAGCAAACATACAGTAAACTCAGTAGGCTTAAGTAATCAATGCACAAAAGTCAAAGACGGTCCATTCTGAGTGATGGTGGACTTTAGAGTGACTGATTGCTGCTGTTTTGATTAGAAGTCTCCTTTATCACAGAGCAGTCATGTCTGTTTTCAGCTATGTGCAAACTCGGCTCATGTAGCACAGTGGTTGATCTAATTATCTGTTATGTGTTAAACTAATACAGTTAGGCCTCATGGGTCCCATCCAAACAGCACAGGAGGGGGCTACTGAGATGGCTCCTACATTATGAAACAACTGAGAGAGGCATGTGAGAGAGGAGACAAGTGGGAAGACAAAATGTGTTGCTTGTCCATGTCGTCTACAATGACACACAGAGATGGTCTGATCTGGCCCCATCAACGGGTTGACATCTGTTTTATGATGTGAGGAAGATGACTTGGTTTTGGTTTAGGTAAAGATCATTGTTTGGGGTAGAATAAGCATATTGTTAAGACTGGGGGATCTTTGTTATCAGTGTCACAATAATAACCACACAGAGGTTAGGTTAGGGTGAGGGAATGATTGTGGTTATGCTTTTAAAAGCACAACATTGACTGTTGGAAACAGGAGACCAACAGTGACCTCCTGTGTTTAAGTCCAGGCCAAACTCCTCCCGAAACAATTTGTCTCTCTATAATGACATCACCTGACTTCCTCCTTTGCTCCTGTTACAACCATAGACATATATACGTAGACGCCGCATTGAGCGGGTTGGCTCATTGCTGCAATTCGTCAGCGTGCCATATTGGATGTGGCAGATCTGCCCCATAAACTAATGCAAGGAACTTCATAAAGCCCCTTATTTATATATTTTCAGAAACAAACAAAATTTTTTGTAGATTTTTTTTTTTTTTTTTTTTCACAATTTTCTGTCTTACCTGTGAAAAGTAATCCCGTGAGATCTGGTTTGGACTGAAAATCGGTTTCTACAATTCCAGGCAGCACACGAATGAGGCATCTTCTCCGTTTGCTCTCATAGACTTATATGCGCCTATGGTTCGCTCTTGCGACATCCAATATGACGTCGACGTGTGATTCAGCGCTCAATGCGGCGTCTATGTGTATATGGTTACAACTACTTCAGTCGCTACAGGTCTTTGTCACTTGAACATAAGTGTTTGTTGTAATTAGGCACTTGCTCAAATGGCCGATGCTGATGCTGGAAAGACAGTCCCTCTCCAAAACCTGTTGTGTGAATTTGCATCTATTCATGTCCACTTCTGTCTTTGCATTGACAAGCCTTCTCCAAAAAGTTCAGCTTAGGCTAAAATGATGCTGGTAGTTGTCTGTAGGTTGAATACTGGTGTTGTGTCCTGGCAAAATACCTACATGTGACTGCCTGAATAAATCCCTCTGCTACGACTCACCAAGGACAAACTGTCTGGGGAAAGCATAACTACTGTATAAATTAACAGGTTGAATGCACTTTACAACCCAACAAACTTGCTGTGAAATGCAAACTGCAAACACACAGATCTACAACCGCACACAACACATCGAAGGGCAATGATTTGCACTCAAAAGTAGTTCCCTGTCACAGTGGCTTGTTTCATTTGACTTTTTTGTATTGCCTGTGTTTATCTCAAATCACCGTGTTGACCTTTAGATCTTGCTTCACTTAACCTTTGCTTATATAAGATGCAGCAGCTCCAGTAGAATCCTTACTGGCTTCAGTGGCAGACCCAGGCTGTCTGAGGGGCAGGGGTGCAAAAACTAAGAAGGGGCACTAGCTGCATGCGGTGTGCACCAGCGTGCAGAAAGTTTGGATGCATTTATGTTGAAATAGTTACAAACCTTGAGATTACATTTCTTTTATTATATTGAGAGTTGGCCTGTCCGAGACTCCTCCAGTGACAGACTCACTTATGTTTTCAGAATAGTGGAAAAATGAGTAAAACTATTTAATGCCTCACACTGCATTTCAACATTTTTCTTTAGATTTTTAATTCCTCAGTTTTTATCTGCCAAATAACTTTGCATTTCAGCATTTGACATGAAGACCACGATGTTGACTGTGAGACTGAAAAGGGGATTGTTTCAGTCCAGGCTGCTCTGTGCTTTGTATTACAGCGAGATGTGGCACAGCATCCACACCTAGTTTGTCATGGTTTGTCATTAGAGGGGATCCAGGAACCCCTGAAGACAAACAGCAACACTTAAGTGGTCTGGTGATGGGTAATTTATCATCAGGGCACCTCGAGTCTAGATCATCACCTTAGAAGATAGATGGGTCCATTTAAATCTAAAACACATTTTTCAACTTTCTTTTATGTAAAGACATCAAAAAAAACCTTCCTGAGAAAATGCTTTGTTGCAGTGTTACAGGCTTTCAGCCAGGTTAAAGGTGCTATACAAATACAGATCATGATGAAAATTTTTTTTTCGGAGGTATGCAGATATATTTCAAGTTTTTGCTGATTTATTCTCTGCTCTTCCTTCTAGGATTCAAGTGTCCTGTCTGCTCCAAGTCTGTGGCGTCCAATGAAATGGAAGTTCACTTCATCATGTGTCTAAGCAAGCCTCGCCTCTCCTACAATGGTAAGTGAGGCTTTTGTCTGTTTCTCTAGTCACCTTTTCTTTATATGACAGGTGGCTACTATAGATCTTGGAAGGAAAAGCCCGACTAAACTGATTTTGGCTCTGCTTTTTCAAGATTATGTACTTTTTTAAATTGGTCTTCCCAGTATTGTGCCAAGTCTCACTGCTGCTGTACTTATAAATATTCATGACAAGGTGGGTGGGTCTACAGACTGATGCGTGTTGTCAAGCTAGTCCTTCCAAAACATGATAAATATGAATGAGGTAAAATGAGGAAAATCATAAAAATTCATAGAACGAGTTTACACTACCTGACATATTGAGTCATGCACTCTTGAAAATACAAACACAACTGAGGCTGCTAAGACCCCTAATGGCAATCAACCCTTGCTGTAACACGTCGCCTCTTTAGTTCACAAGATGTTACAGGTCCCATCTGAGGACACTATGTCTGTGTTTCATACGTGGTTTCATACTACTGGAGCAGGAAAATACTCATCTGGCTCTGAAGTGAAGAAATCAACTGTACAGTGCAAAGTACAGTGACCCAAATAGTCAAGGAGGTCACATCATCTACCATATCTATCATATTCTTATTATTTTACCCCTGACCTGTTTGATATGGTTCAAATGAACTCTGTTGCTGTAGGATCATTTAGGCTGGTGTGAAATCTGTCAATCAAGCTCTGGTGTGGACCAAACAACAGAGTTGAGAGCTCCTGAAAAGGCATTATTGTTACAGTCATGACTAACAATCATAATCAGTTCTTACTTCTGCAGCGTCACTCTTTAACACAAGCGAAGATAAACAAACATAAGGCTCAGTAAAGTGCTGCATGACCTGATGTCAGTCGCTCGAATTAGATTTTCTTCCACAGGTCCATGCAACCATATGACTAAAGTATACAGCCATTGGTTTGTTTCTAATACAGTCAAATTGAAAGACAAGAACATTTAATTCCAAAACCAAAATCAACCCAACTACAACTGTGAAAGCAACCTTAAAACAATTTGGTCATATCTTATCAATAAATATCCACTTTGCCACTTTATACAGAGACAAAATTCTGTTCCACTTTAATAAATGTGCTCTAAATTCTAATACATTATAAACTGGCTCTGTTCCTCACGAAGCGTGGCAGTTTATTTTCCTCATCTTTATTCTTTAATTCCTTGCTTTTAACATAAACCCTTTAGTCTATTCTGAATTCCGTGCATAGTACCTGCACTGCTACTGTGTTTCTGCATCATCCATTTGTGTTTTTATACTGTCTTATGCCAAAAAGATTTTCTTCTGAGCTGAACTGGGTTAGCTTCTGTTTCACAAGCCTTAGCTTTCAGCTGTGACAGGTTTGGATTAATCTCTTTGTCTTTCTGAAAAGGTGAAACAGAGATTTGATCCTGGTGTTAAGAAATAAATAGTTATCTCCTGTACAGGACAAAGTAGAAAGATAAATCAATTCATTGTTTATCATTTAACAACTACAGCTCCCATGAGTAACTATGTTCACTATTAAAACCTCATGGGATCTGCAGTTATTGAACGTTCACAAAAAACCGCAATTTACTTTTTACCCATTTAAAATTTTGACACCTTCGAATGTTATTATCTAAACTGTGTTTTTGTAATATTTCTGCCCAAATCTAAGTTGTAGCTTCAGAGGTTGTTAGGCGGAGGATAGTGGAAAGGAAAATTCAACTGACACATGCAAGAAATGATTAGTTCAACATTACTGATTTGTCGTACAAATACAATAACCAAATTGATAGTATTAGTGGTGACGAAGGTTGTGGTTGAATGTCATCTAAAAAAACCCTCAAACTGCTAGTTTTGCTGGGGGTTTGGTAGAAAAGGATGAGAAGGACAAACAGAAGAATAATACAACAGCAGATATGAATGCATGAATAGTCTTCTTAACGCAGCTGCACAGTTAACTTTACCAAGCAAATCATTGCATAGAATTTATGGTGCTTGAATTTTTCTAACCTTACACGTTTTATTCAATATAATTTTGCAAATTAATGCGAGGGGACGGCTGCACTTTAATATGCTGACCCTTCTGCTTTTAATACGTTACCTGCCAAAGAGTTCAGACACTTGCAGTATAATCTTCTGACATAAACTAGCATATTTAAATTGAGATTAATGTGCCGCCATGCAAATAAAGTTTACCACAAATAACCTTGACGAACAATGCTCTGCTTGGTCTTCACTGGGTTTCCGTGTGATAAAGAAAAAGTCATGGAGTGTGACAGTGCAGGGCTGTGGGAGCCGGAACGTCAGGGCCTTTTATTTTGCTTTATTGATCGCCTGTGTAGTGCTGATCTGTGTTACTCTGTTAGCTCATCCCTCACTGTCTCTCCATGCTGCCCCTCTCTCTGTTATTCAACCACCAGTTGACTGATTCGATTTCATGACCACTAGTCTATTACTTCTTAGTGTGTTTCATGCTTTGGGGGAATGATATCTGGAAGGAAAACAGGACACTTTTGGGAATCTGTCTCATTGGTCAACCACCCAATGAGTGATGAGATGCCAAAATCAATGAGATCATTGGATGGACCAGTGGATCACTGGATCACTGACTACAACATGTACATTACAACATTAAAAGTAACATTACCACTAATTAAATTTAGCTGATTTCTGGTGAACAATCAGTTATTAAGGCATTGCACAGTTTACCATCAACCATCAAACACCACCATATTTTTTTGCTTGTGGCCTACTACTCAATATAATGTATGCTTAAATGTTAGCATTGAGCTCCACAGACATGTTCTACCAGGATACAAGGATGATTATCGTGTCCATGTTCTGATCATTTAATGAGGTACAATGACCAACAGAACAATGTATGAAATGTGTGGTGTATTCTTTTTCAAGATTGATGTCTGAATCTGATGGGGTCTAATAAGCAAACTTATATAAACAGATGCTATGGCTCCTGGATTTGACTTTAGCACTTACCACAATCTTTCACCATCAGCCTATTGCTATAACTAAAAAATCTAAATTGTCAAGTTTTGCACCCTGGTCTTGGGTTAGATGTCGTTTTTGTTCATGCCTTGTTTTCTGTCACGTTCCTGCCGGCCATCACTTTGTTTTTTGTTCTCAGTCTAGATTCATGCCTGCCATAGTCTCGTTTCTGCCACAGTCCAGTTCATGTCTTGTATTTCTCTTGTTATGTTCTGTGTTTGATTTGTGTCTTAGGTTTTGCCTGTGTTTTGCCTTAGTTCTTGTCATGTCATTGTCCTGTCCTGCGTTGTCACATGTATTTAGTTCTGTCTGTTGCAGCTCTGTGTTTTGGTTTCTGTTCTGCCAGTCATATTTCTTTGTCCTGTGTCTTGTCTCTCATCCTGTCTTAATCATGTCACTTAACAGCCACACCCACCTCATCAACTCACCTGTGTTTTCCGTTGAAGTTAATCATCTATACACACTATTTAAGTCAGTTGTTTTTTGTTCACGTTGCCGGATTGTCACTATTTTTCATGCCACGTTTTGACCACGCTTCTGTTCATGATCACGTCCACGTCGATGTCCATGTGTTGCCATATATTGCCAAGCCAGTGAGTTTTTGTTAATACTTTGTTTTATTTTTATTAAAGTCATTTTTTGAGTCAGCAGTTTGTGTGATGCGCTTGAGTCCGCACCCGCCCGCCATGACATAAATTTACATAAAGGTGAGGGAAAAAGGAGGGTAATGAGGTCCTTACGCAAAACCTTCAAAATCTCCAGCAAGACACACGTTACAGGGATTTGAAATAACTGCTGAGGTCCTAACATCCACTAGAAAAACCTGTCTTCATATTGTAAGAGGGACATTCTTGAAAGGATATAGACAGAAATTTGTTCCATGTCATCAATCACCTCATGTCTTGCATTTTTGTTAATAGCTTTTGGCTGTGTCGGACTTTGTATCAAACTCACAACATGGACTTGGGTGAGGTTGATTTCTCACATAATTTGATGGTTTGATTAATGTACTAACCCTTTGAGGTCACTGTAAACTAAGAAGAGATCACTCTCTAAAAAAAATGGAGAAAAAATGCACATCAGAATTTCTTAACTTGCTTGTTTTGTTTGACTTGCCGTCCAAAGCCCCAAAATATTCATTCTGCATAGATTTAAATGTAACATAAACATTTAAACATAGAAAAGCAGCAAATCATCACAATGAAAGAGTGGGAACCAGTGAATCTTTGGCATTTTGCTTGAAATGATTATTCGATTATTAAATTCTTTGCTGAATAAATTTCTTTTCATCGACTGATCAATTAATCAATGAGTCACTATAGCACTGCGTAATTCATTCATAAATGATCTGTAATTTAGAGAGGTTTGTTCCACAAAAGCTATAAATAAGCTATAAATAGCTATAGCTTCAATATCATTGTTAATACTGGGTGGACAAATAGTGCACTGATGCATTACTGTGGACTGAAGCATGTCAACATTCCTAAAATGTAGATGAGCTCTTGTCCTTAAATGGACATAAAACACTAGATAATTATTCATATTATTTGTAATACTTACGTGTTTAAATGCTTCACTTTGTTTGCTGGTGTTTGTAAGTTTGTATGTCTGTCCATTTCAGCTTTAATATCAGAAATGAAGATCCAAAAGTTCTCATTTTTAAAAGCCAAATGCACCAATAAGGAGGGAGGAGGCGAGTTGTCGCTGACTTGCCAATGAGGTTTCAACATCATTCATGTGTACTGTTACTCTGTGTCCATAGTGGTACTCCGGGCTATTTATGAATGAAATAAAAATGTACATAAAGAGTAAAGAAAAAGTCAGTAACAGTGCTGCAGGCACATTGTCTACCTTCCAGTCTGCTGTTTATTTCCTTGAGCAGGCTGCTCTTTTAATTATAGCCTGGGCTGGCACTCCTGGTTGCTTGGAGACACATGATTGACAGCAGCCATGTCTGTTCATTGCCCCTAGCATCTCACTGATTGACAGTTCCTTGTTTGACTCAAGACTGTGCACATGTATGTCTGATCTGCTGCCTGAAGGTCACCTTGCAGAAATCTGTGTTTGTGTGGACAGTGTTATTGTGTTCCTGACAATAATGATAATGTAACCACGCAGACTAAATCATGTAAAGTTGTTAGGGGGAGGAAGAGGAGGGAAGTTATTTTACAGCTCCACAAATAGCAGTCAACTGGGCCCACAAGGCCAGTGCAGTAAAAAATAATGTAAGTTTCAAGCCTGCAGCTGAATTCAGACTGTGAGGAGAAAGAAGATTGAGTGACAGAGACGGAGAGAGGAGAGTGAAACTGTCTTAAGGAAGATGGGATCCAGACTGATGGAGTACCCTGATGGCTGATAACGGTCGAGAGGAGAGAGGGTAAAAGGAGAAAGACTCCCATAATTCCTCTGTTTTTTTCTACAGCTCTGTCTGTCCTGTCACTCTTTATTTCCAGCAAATTACTCTCTTGTTCCCTCTGTCCCTCTCTCCTCTGTGAGTCTTTCTGTCTGTCCAGCTCTGTTCCCACTGTGTAAACTCTCTGTAATTTTCCTCCCTCTCCCTCTCCCTCACCTCCTCTCTTTCTCTGTTCTCTTGGGTTTTTGAGACCCACAAAACGGGCCGAGCTGCAGCTTATCTCGTTTACCAGCATGCTCAGGGATCTATTGTCAATCACCTGGACCCTCTGACTGTCAGCACATCTCTGAGCAAGGTCATTACACATGCACAAATTTACTTTACAGTACATGCAGGAATATAATCAGACTCTTAAAGAACCACACTGACTTTTCTCAAATATGTAATTATTAGCACAAATTCACCTGAATACATGTCCTACCTGTCTCCTGCATGTTAAAACGGTATACTACAGTGTGTTAAGCAGCCACAGTGGCAGATTTGAACATTTAACCTCACATTTAGTATAGTTTATGTTCATACAATAAGTTTTTACAAGTATGTTTTTAATCTCCCTGTGGCACTGGTATTTCCTCTCACTATGATATGGCAATCATCTTGGTAAGACTTCAGACTTGTCTGAGATTCACAATCACAGACAGTGAAAAAGTAGTAACTTTATTTTTGTTTGTCAGAGTTTCACTTTCGTTATTATCACATGCTTTGCACTTGTTCAAATTCAAGGGTTCAAGTTAGGGCTGGGCGATGTATCAAATTCATTTGACTGAATTAAATTTTTCGTATTTGCATAATGTGTAAAACATCTACATTGTGAAAATGTGATTATTACAAATTGCACAGATTATTAGTCAGAAAGTAGCATTCTGCCTAGCACCATAGTTGTATGGGATAACATATTTTTTAATATGCTGAAGATGAAAGACTTGCAAGTGATGTAAAGTTATTGCTCAACTATGTTGTAAACGAGGTCCTGAAAATCTCTGATGTTTCAAGTATGCCTTATTTTACTTTTATTTTGTAGGAATGAAAAAATCATTACAAATGTGAATCAACCACAAGCTTGAACAAAATCAGGATATTACATTTAATAGTTCAAGTGCTTGTGGGACTCAATCACCTGAGATCTAAGAGTAAGCGTTGAAAGGTACAAGCTGTGTTTCCAGAAATCCACCACTGAAGAACAATAAGCAAATATGGACTAGAGGTTTTCACAGGTCTACCCCTACAATCCAAGAGTCAACCCAGGACCCACTTCAAGCTGCAAACCAAATTATTGTCAGTCTAATCTGGTCTGGGAGGGTTCCACTATATTGCTTTCTGTCTCCGACCCGTGTGTCAATATGTCTATGATCACGTGCTGAGTCATAATCATAAAGCATAAAAGAGATGTGTTGCTACTGTAATGGCAATTTCAACTGATGTTTATTCGGCTGTCTGGGACGCCCCATCTCCTGCTTTGTTTGTACTGGGTGCCCTACCTCCTGTCTTCTCATCAGGTCCTTTTGTCTTGTAAAGTGTGATATCTAGGCCTGTTGATCTCGTTCAGAAGCAGACATAGGAGTGTGAAAACACTCTGGTGAGATACCGACGCCGGTAGCAGACAGAGAGGTGGGAGGCACACCTTAGGGGGGCATTCCCTAAGGTAGAAATGTTTAGGTTTTCCCCATGCTCGGGGTCTTTCTTCACCTTGACCGCTCGTGTGTTGACTGACCTTTTCTTTGCAAAGAAAATAAAAACCATGTCGGCCGGCAGATGTCTCTATTTCATTCTTCACCAGCAGCGGAGCAAAATTTCCACAACACTACTCTTTCAGATTGTGGCGGCTTGTTAATTGGCGGCACAGCTGCCAGTGTTGGTGTTGTCTCTCTGTTTGGGCCTATCAAACAATGTCACTGAGTATGCATGATGGGAATTGTAGGATACAGCACCTTTGGAAACCAAACCAGAGATTGAGAGCCATGTAGCTCAGGTTCTGCTGTAACCGTTCTTTTTAAAGTCTGTCCTTAACAAGTCCCCCAACTTTGTGGAAGTTCTACTAAATCACTGGAGTATGATGCTATTTGACTGGTATGGTCCTTTGAGTAAATATGTAAACCACTGCTCTATATGGCACAAATGTTAGGAGAGGAAAACATGACATTACAGCAAAGTTGAAATCCATAAAGTTTTCACTTATATTTTATTATTATGTATATCCTTAAGGTGTGCTGAGGTTATGAACAGTACATTCACTAAAGTTGGAGACACTGAGAAACTCTCCTGACATTCTCACTACAAATCAATATCAGTTAGCTGAAATAACATCACCAATGTGACACTGAATGCCCCTTTTTTGCCTCTCTGAAAGAGCAGAAAGTTTTCAGCTTTAATTTTTTGTTCGTGTCTCTGTGCTTGTCTACTTGTCCGCACTGTGTGTGTGCGTGTTGGTAGAGGCATACTGCACATGAGTTTGCGAGAAGCAGGTGAGGGTTATAGGTAGCACACTGAGTCCACGTGAGCTGACCACTGGATCTTTTCTGGGCTTCGACTTTGCATGATGATATTTTAATGCCTCTCACTAAATATAGGCCCTTGCTCTGAGAGGGAGAGGAGGCCACATACACACACAGAAGTCAGGAGAAGTGTGTGTGTGTGTGTGTGTGTGTGTGTGTGTGTGTGTGTGTGTGTGAGAGAGAGAGTGAAAGGGAAATGTAAAGATAAACGTAAGAGGCATGGCATTTGCCTCTTGCAGCTGAGGTCACCAGAGTACACGGAGCGAGACAAGAAAAAGGGAATTGAGTGCTGTGATTCAGAGAAGCAAAGAGCGACTCTTCTAACTCATAATTGATGTGAAGGTGTTGGATGCCAAATGTCTGTTGGCAAGACAGCAACCAGGAGAGACAGCTGAAAGTCAAGAGGTAAACAGGGGCAGGAGAGGAGAGAGCTGATGATTGAGAGACCAGTAAAGTCTGTATGACCTGACAGCACACATGCAGAGTTTTACCTCATTCCATTCAAATTCTGATCATATTCACATACGCCTCAGGATGGAAATGTCAGCCAGTCCATTCATCTGTCTGTCTGTCCGTTTGTCCGCTCAACACCTTGGTCCAACACCTCCAACTTTTAAGACAGACTCTAAGAATAGAATAATACTGACTGTCCTTCCAAGAACGACAGCATCAGTAGTTTCAGCAAATGGCCCAAAACACATATTTATATGTTCAAGTGACAAAGCCATCTAGTGGCCGTAGTAATTATGACGTCTGAGGCAGGACTGTGATTATTTAGGCCTCTAACTTTATCCAGATGACCTCATTTTTTAAAACATTTCACAGGTGAAGGAAACAAGATTGAACAGCGCTCTTCGCTTGATTATTAAAGCTGGGGTCAGATGCTGACTTTAGATTTAATACACTCTGCACTCACCATCAAACGGGAGCGACCGCGTCTCTTAAACGATGATACAGGTTGATTAATCTCGGAGTGTTTCCTGGTTGGATTTGTATGCTAAGAATATTTGAGGAAGAGGAGGAGCAGAGCTGCTGCGTTGTTATCACACAGTGTATGTAGATTCCTGCGATATAATCCGGAGCACTCTGTCAGAGAGATGCTGGCTGTTTTCAGGGGGGTAACTGAGGATAGAGGGATGTGCTACAGTGAACAATAGAATAAAGGAGGGGGGTAAGGAGAGGCGAGAGAGATAGAGGGCATATGTCTGTCTCTTATTCCACCTCACCCATTCTCCTTATCTATCTATCTATCTATCTATCTATCTATCTATCTATCTATCTATCCAGATTTAAGATACTTGTTCAATCAACATTTCTCTGTAAATGAAGTTTCCTTTGCTTGAATAATCTTTTTGGACAGCATTCATGTTTCATTTGACAGACCATCTACTATCACTCTGGCATATCCTCAAAACTGGATTTCTTTTTTAGCATCAAGGCAATAATGTGTGACATTTTCACATGAATAAATGTTAATGTCGGTTCCCTCTGTGGCACCGCAACAGTGACTGAACCTATATCCAGTTGAGGCATGAACTAAGTGCATTTCTCTAAATCCTGAACTTAAATTCTGTCCCTTTACTTATTATTAATTGATTGTTTCATGAGACTTTAGACTTTTGCTGAAAGTATTTCATTTTTTTCAGTTGCAAGATGTCCTTATTAGACACAGAGAGCTCTTGATTATCCATCCATCCATCATCTACCGCTTACTCCTTTGCAGGGCTGGAGCCTATCCCAGCCGACTTTGGGCAAAGGCAGGGGACACCCTGGACAGGTCGCCAGTCTGTCGCAGGGCACACATAGACGAACAACCACGCACACTCACATTCACACCTATGGACAATTTAGGGTAGTCAATTAAACTCAGCATGTTTTTGGACTGTGGGAGGAAGCCGGAGTACCCGGTGAGAACCCACGCTGCACAGGGAGAACATGCAAACTCCACACAGAAAGATCCCAAGCGCCCTGACCGGGACACAAACCGGCGATCTTCTTGCTGTGAGGCGACGGTGCTAACCACTGAGCTACCGTGCAGCCCGCTCTTGATTATATAATACCAAAGTCCTCAAAAAGGTACATATGATTATTTAGAATCGTGAGCTGTGAGGAATGTGCTTGAGATTACCTGCATGCAAAACAATAGAAGGAAGCCTGGTTTTGCTGCCGAAACAAAAAATCTGTGTATAGCCTTATTATCTTGGATACTGTTGGTACTGAGGTGGTTTAATATTTCTGTCCAATATTTTGGATTTTTGCAACATGTTGTTTATATGTGTGTAAATGAATTGCTCTCTTTTGTGTGGTTTTCTGTTTGCAAACCAGCTTACCTCAAATAATGCCTTAAAGATGTTGCATGTATATCAGAATTTTTGTCAAAACATAAAAATATCTAAAATTATCAACAGAATGTGAGTAAATCACAGTTTTGACATTATGTTAAAGATGTCAATATATTTTATTGTAGAGATATCTACTGAAGTTACCATTGCTAACCAGCTGGTACCTCAAAAGAGGACAGTCCGATTGTAAAGCCCCTAGGCCTATAGTTTCAGCTGACACACACAGGAACATACAACCGCACACCTTCTGAACTTAAGCTTCTCTCTTTTACGAATTATGACTAGACAACTTGTTGTGAAAAAACACCCTTCATTCAAACTCAATAAAAGTGAAATACACCACCAAAACTCACCAAAACCTTCTTCATTTGCTTGAAATAAATCCTTAATTTGCCGAGTTAGATGTGAAAATGTTGATGACCTCCGTCTCTCTCGCTCCTTTCCCGCGTCACGCCCTCTCCTGTTCCCAGTAGCTACAGCTAACTAAGCTAACGGCTAACTAGCTAACAGATAGTAGCTATGGCCCTAGACAGGTACAGCAAAGAGCACAGTGAACAACAGTTAGCAGCAGTTAGCATTTACTCTGGTGTTATGCTGCCCCCTATTTCTTTTGGAGTGACCTTTGACAGATGGATACCAAAGGTGCAATAGGTATGGCTGAATCCTCATCTGCACCAAAGGTTCAGTTTAATAAGGAAAATAGGAATCAAAATATTTCCTTTCTTTAATTTTGTGAATTTACTGTGCACAAAGCAACCAAGCCCTACGGTTCCCTCTGCAGGTGGTGGGCCTACAGGAGGTCAGGCCCACGTCGACGGTTCGGGCTGAGCCCGGCCGGGCCCCAACCCCAGGCCTGGCTCCAGGTTGGGCCTCCAGCTGTGCCATACTGGGTGACATTGTGTTTATTTATTAGACTGAAAAAGCAAAGAGAGCTTGTGGAACGTAGCAAACTTTGCTCCATGTCCTAGCTGAAACTACAGGGGGAGGCCTGAGCTGTACTATCAGACTTCACCAGGTAGCCAGTCCCAAACTGGAGCAGCAGCCAGGCTGTGGAGTCTTTGTAGCAGCGCCCCACAATTACAAATGTGAAATGAGATGAAATAACATGTTGCACTATATTATCTTCTATAATTCAGGTTAACAATTCAAAACTTTACTTGTTGCATACATTTGTATGCATTATGACATCACATTGTATGCATGAAGTGCATACTTTCTTGCTGCTATGGTTTCTGAACTGTTGTTTATGTATCATGATAAATGATATATAAAGATATATGTGGCCTATTATTTGTGTGCACTTGGTCTTCTATCGACCATATTATTCCAAAACACTTCTATCATTTACATCAGGACACAGATTAGCAAAGAAAACCGTGTTGGGGTAACATCAAGATTGGGAATGTGATTTAGGAATAGATTTGTCAAAGGAAATACCGTATCTCAGCCTGGAACACATCCTCACCTCACAGTACGTATAAAAAAAAGTACTCAATCGTTAACCCTGAATGTGTGAGATGCCATCCAGCCCAGCCACTCAATATCATATTCATTGGGAGGGCCAATTTTTGAACAGAGAGGAGGAAATATTTCAAGCCTCAACACATATACTGTATGTTTGCCAATAGATCACTATATTGCTATTTGTGAGATGCCTCTTTCAGGAGACAGAGTCAAAAAGTCAAAAACTATCCCTTAAGTGGCCTAATTTTAGTCATATGGATGTGTGATCAATTTATTCCTTCATACAAGCTGCAACAGAGGATCTGTGGTGACAGCTGAGAAAGCGCTGGTACACACAAACGTGACTTTGGCTTAAGTCAACACAATGAGGACCAAACACAACTAAATGTGAATACTGTCACAAATAGCAGAGCAGCACAGCCTCTTTGGACTCAGAGCTGTCTTATGTGAGGCCAGTGTCCAGCACAGAGAGAGACAGAGAAAGATGTGCTGGATGCTGGAGCAGACTCAGGTTAACAGTTAGATATGAATATAACATGAATGTTCAGTCTGAGCTATGGTTTGTCAGAAAATAAATGCTATAGCTCCTGAGTTTTGTTTGCCAGTTGCTGAATATAGTTCCTCAGAGGCCCTGAAATCAACTACATCTTCAATCCAAATAAAGCAGATTAGCTCAGTCAGTGAAACATGTAATAAATAAAAACTTTTTAAAAACTTTGACTGTTGCTTATTTAGTCCCGAATATTTAATGTTATAGAGAAATACTTTTGATTTGAAGTGTTTGGAGGCTTTAAATGTGAACATGCATGAATATCTTGTGATCAACTGTCTGATCAACCTGCAGTGCAGTAACATAATATTGCCTTATTTAGTGTTTCTTTCAGCTTTGATTACATTTGACTGAATGTAAGATCTTGCTCATGCAAAAAAGAAACTGTATCTGAGGTATTTATTCTGCCTTATATAGACCAATTATAAGAGTCTGTATTCATTATGTGAGTAGATGGGAAGAAATAAAAGTATTCAGTGGTGAATTTCCATATGATGAAAACTCTTATTTTTCTACAGTGGAAACAGACTCAAAGCTCCTAATTCATCATGAGACTCCTTGTGCATTTTCATTGGTACGAGTAGAAACTATATCTCCTCTGTGTAATGCACCAACCTGTTCTCCTAACTGCTCTCTGCTGTGTTTGACATGCTGCTGGAGTCTGAAATTGTTGCTGTCTTTGGTGCATACTGATACATGTTCTGCTCTGTGTGTGTGGGGGTGTGTATGTGTGCGTGCGCGTGTGTGTGCGTGTACCTGCCACTTTAGATGATGTGTTGGCGAGGGATGCCGGTGAGTGTGTGATCTGTCTAGAGGAACTGCAGCAAGGGGACACCATAGCCAGACTGCCATGCCTCTGCATCTACCACAAAAGGTGACACACACGCGCATGTGCACAAACACGCAAACACACACGCACACAGATTTGAATCACTGCCCGTTTTTGCACTTCCTCTAATTAAATCCACTTACTGCACTCCAATAAAAACATTTCTTAAAGATGGACAGTGCTTGTTGCCTTTGATTTAAAGGTTATTTATTTAATATCATTGGAAAACAAAGCTGCTGTAGCATTTCTAAGCATCGATATATCACTGTCACATTAACTAACTGATAGCTTGGGATATTTATCATGAACAAATGAGAGCAGGCTGCAGACAGGCGCTAGTGTTTTTCTAAAGTCTTGAGTGGGCATTACACCCATCAGGTATAGTGCTTCCTGTCACAAACAGGATGTAGCCTCTTTAAGTTGTTTCACATTGGTTTTTAATAAAAATTACAGCCTGAAAATTTTTTGTTTGGCTGTTCGCTCCTGCAAGCGTCTGTGGTAACTGGGACCTCTGCTTGCTCTGTACAAACAGCGCCCTCTTCCTGTTTTGTGCCATAAAGCAGTTCAACTGATTTACCTCCCAATTTGACTCGATGTCAAATTTAATATAAGCACAGAATTTGGTAGACATTTCCAGTATTTTAGGTGATGATCTTACTTGTGTACAGCAGTTACAGTGACATCATGAAATGAATGTGGGAATGATTTATTGATGTAAAATGAAACATATAGCACCTTTAAGCTCAAATCTGTCAACACAAACTATAAAGAATATTGGGAGTGTACAATGTTGGATGGTGCATTTATACACAGCTTCAGTGTATGAGTTCAGTGTAAACTCAATTATTACTTTTTGCTATCCTGCATGCACAGTATCTTACAGTGAGTGTAAAGTACTGGTAAAGACTAATAGGATTTCACACATGTATAATAAATATATTGTAGCTCCAATTAGAATTTGCATGAACATTAGCATAAGTACCCTGGCTTCCAATGTAAATGAAGTTTGTAAAGATTCTTCAAAAATCTTTGATGGCTTAAATAAGGTTTTGGTTGAAAAAGTCTTATTCATAGTCCAACATTGGAGTACTTTTTTGTTATATTTTATGTGTTTTTTTTATGTTTGCTTCTGGAATCAAGTCAAGTAGGATTTTGAATGTGAGACTTATACTTAAGGGGATATTTCCTCATTGTGGTGTTGCTGCTTAATTTCTTCTTCAACCACACACAAATACTAACAGAGATATTGCATTAAATAGTTCCATCAAATGCACTGAGAATGTGAATTCACAGGTTTACTGCACATGTGAGTGCTAACACTGCCGGCATCGTTCCCTCTGGGTATCATTTATATATGGTAGATTGTGTATGTTCTGCTAATGTGGGAGTGCATGAAGGCCGTCCAACATGCCTACGTGTTACTTTAGCAACAATCCTCTGTAGTACTGAATCCATTTAAGACTACAGAACATGTTATCTCGTGATTTTTCTTGCTCTCTCATTTCTACTTTTTTTATTATAAGTATTCCCTCTTTTATTTTGTTGACAAATTTTCTGCAGCCCTGATGACTGACCTCTTGATTAGTCCCCCTGTGAATGCTTGACCTCAAGTCTTTATGCTAAGTGTCTCCTGTATTTGCATTGTCTAGACTTGTCATCTGGCACAATGTCTTACTGCCTGTGTGTCTGTGTGTATCTGTAGCTGTATAGACTCATGGTTTGAGATCAATCGGTCCTGCCCCGAACACCCCTCTGACTGACTGACCACCAGGCCCACTATGAATACTGTTCAAGGTGAGACACACAGCACATACACACGACTGTCTGCATGCTAATTATTGCAAGATAAGACTGTGCATGTAAACCAGTGTACACAACCTCATATTTGCTTTGTATTAAAATTCAGATGTGGTCCAGTCACTGTCTTCCTTCAGTGATATGATGGATTTGATGCAACTGACTGGATATAAATGATATAGACATTTCTAGTAATAATATATTTATTTGCTTTAGAGGGCTGAAACAAGATTAAACCAGCTACAGTCCAATGTAAAACACAGAATAAGAACATATTGATACTATAAAAATACTAAGACTTTACAGCCATGCTAGCAGCGTAACAATGCTTTGAGATGAATCCTAATGTTAGGCATTTTCTAATTGGCACTAAACGCAAAGTTCAACTGAGGCTGATGGGAATGTCATTAGTTTTGTAGGCACGTGGTCATAAATGAGAGTACTACAACTTGGCTGGATGATGAAAATGAAAAATTAAGGAATACCAAAATTAATATATTTCACATTGAGTCTTTGTTTTATTTACACTCAAATGTATATATATGCAGTTAAAACACAGTTAAAAAGTTATATGTTACAATAAAAAAAAAATCCATCCACCTTCACTCAGGTAATCAAAGACATTAGGCAGATACATCATCTGGGCATGTCTACAGATCTTTGTAGTAATCCAGCCATTGCATAATGAGCTATTCCACTGGGAAAGTGCAAAATTGGATCTAGTTGAGGTGCCAAGGGAAAGATCAGAGGACTGCCAAAGTCAGATTTATCCTCTGGGGACCATGAATGTGAGATATATCTCAGTCTGGAAAAGAGTATTGGCTTTATGGTATTGCTATCCGTGGGGCCATGTTGCTTGCAGGGCTAAAAATGGCATAGAATTTGTTTAGAGAGGAATATTACTGTTAAAGATATTCAACATTGGAAAGATTATTTAAATGTATTTTTCTCTTTCTGATTTTTATTTTATCCATTAGTATGTTAATATGCTTAATAAATCACATGTAAGTTGAAGTCTGACACAATTTATTCTTAAATTCCTCACCCCTCCTCTCCCCTCTGTCTCCAGGACATCTTGTTGTCCTGCCATGGATATCTGGACACAGACGCAACCAAATCTGATGAAACAATCAAAGCGATCAACACATACTTAACGCTGACAGAATCCATCATCCTAGCCAAGATAATTATTCCTCGTGAACTGAACCAAAAAAATTTAACTGTCAAACCATCGTACATTAATGGGCCCCACCCCGAGCTCTCCATTTTACATCTGCTAAAGAGACTGCTTACAACAACCCCCCTCCCTTCCCTCCCCTCCCACTTCTCCAGGCAAACAGAATCCCTTAAAGGGCTTCATTGGCCTCAACTCGCCCTCCAACTCAAGTGGCCATTTGCCTCCCTGACGTGCTCAGGTCCTTGCAGGCCTCCAGCAGCCGGCCTTCCATATTGTATCTGGATCCAAGACTGTCAGTCATTTGTGTCCAGCCCTTCCATGGCCTTAAATGGAGAGAAGAGAGGAAGCAGAGCAGGGAGAGGGCAGGAGGGAAGAGCAAGGAGACCACACAAGGAAGACGACGAGGATGAGAAGCAGGAGGAGGAAACCTACAAGTGGAGGATGGTTGAGTTGCAGAAGCTTGCTTTGAGAATCAGACCTGTACATTATTTAATGGGCTTCTCATCTCACAACAGGACTCCAACTCAGTGACCTCTCATAACAGACTGGGTCCCGGTGTGCTTCTTTCTCATAGTTTCTGCCTCAGTTCTGCACCTCTCCTCCAATTTGACTAATAATAATCAAATTAAAACATCCCCAAAATGCTACTTAGATCTGGTTTGTGCACACCTGGGCAGGCAGGGAGGGATGGAGGGTTAAAAAAAACAAAAAAGTGGGATGTCAGCTTGTCTTGTATGTACAGGATGGAGGAGGAGGGGGTCTAAACACGGACTGGGGGTGGAAAGGAGCGGTCTGAGCATGCTCAGTTCTACTTGGGAGGGAGTAAGGGGCCAGCAATGTAGTTTACGCTCCTGCTGTGTAACATGTGTGTTTGGGATGCTCCAGTGTCAGGCTTCATCCGGTATGTGTATGTACACTGTGTGTGTGTGAGTGTGTGAGCTTGGAACCGTGACAACATAGCTTTTGCCGAAGTGTAGTGTGTGTGTGTGTGTGTGTGTGTCTGAGAGAGAGAGACAGCGTGAAAGGTCAGTGTAGAGGGCTGATTGGGACAGTGCTGTGTGTGTCTGTGTATTGAAAATGTTTACAGTCTAGATGTCCATGTTCCCTGTGTGTGCGACTGGCAGTCCTCCCTTTACTTTGCTGATGTTTACAGCTACAGAGAAGCAACATGGCATATTGTAAATTACACATGTAACGTCTCTCAGTTCTTTCTTTTTAGATCTGCCAGATTTTTCATGTGATCATGATTAGTCATTTTCTCGTGAGAGCCTCGAGTGTGAGAGCGTGTGTGTCCCTGTGCATATGACTGTTTGTGCATGTGTGTTTGAGTGTGTGATTCAAGAGGCACCTCTTGGTCTATGCTACTGTTAGTTCCCCACGTTGTGTTTCTGCTAGAGTAGGTCTGGCTACTGCGACTGGAGATGGGAGCCACTCAGACCCGAAAAAGGACTCTGTTGTCCCACTGTGGATTCACTGAACGGGGCTTATTTATTCATTTATTCATATTTAACAATATTTGTTTAATATTTCAATCATGTGAGGTGACACTCACTCTTCAGAATGCCAAGAGCTCTGGTGTGAAGACTACTACAAATCAACATACAAGCAAACTGCATTTACAACACTACTGTAAACAAATGGTGGAATCAATTGTGCTAGATGACAGACTGTATTTTCAGCTTTCATTCTGTGACCCAGATACAATTTATACAAACTAAACAGCACTGGGTTTCCCATCAAACATCTTAATCCTGAGATTATTGTCGGCCTATAAACACACAGTATGTATTATAAGCGTATATTACTGGAACGTGGTGTTACAGTTTGGAAAAATCCACCTTTGAATCATCTCCCACTCTTACATCAGTCAGAAATGTTGAGCACACTCCAGGAGTTATTTTGGGATTGAATGTGATGTATCCACTTTCTCAAAACAGGCTGTGTGTAATCATATATCATTTAGTCATTTCACAACAATTTCCTGAATGTCATTTGACAATTGACAAGAAAGGGGATGTAGAAGGGAAACTTGTATAGGGATAGAATATAGGTAAAACAGTCTTCTACTACAACTCAGTCTTGAACATTAGGCTATGGCAATAATTTTGGCCGTGCCGATTGAGCTGTGAGCTGCTGGTTCCTCACTGTAAAATCCCATTACAAAGTTTGCCCTCAACATAGCAACACAGAAGATTAATTTAACAACACTGTAGGCTACATTATGGCCATCAGTTTATTATTTAAAATTTTTATTTCTAAAAAATCATATTTCTTCTCTGTCAGTCTGGCATGGCGGACGGCTCTAAACACTATAGTACCCATGAGTCTTAGCTGCTGCTGGAGCCAGTGAAGAGAGAGAAATGCTTTCAATATGCTTTGTTGTTGCAACTGGAAACAAAACTCGGCTTCGTGGTTCCTGACTTCATCTCAAACTATCCTGGAATTTAAAAATGAACTTTAATCTGCTGAATGTTTTATCAGGTTAATTTTAAGAATTTTAAGCTGATGACTTCATTTCCATATCCTTGCCCCTCAACTTTTTAATCCAAAAAACAAGTATTTTCTAATGGTCAGAATAACTCTGCTCATCTTGTTACTCTTACTCTGACTCTTACTTACTACTGATTCCAACAACTGAAGAAATGTGCTTGTGGTATACTCTATTAGTAGATATTGGAACCACCCTGATATGACTTTGTCTTTGTTCAGCTAGCTATGAGCAAAAAGATATTCACATTAAACATCGAACATTAAGTTTGAGCCAGAAATGCCTCACAAATACACAACAAACTGTCGCTGAAACATTCAAGTGTGGATTTTTCCTCCAACATCTCTTCCTTAACTCTGATAAACGTTGGAACAGTCACAGTGAGAGGACACGTTGGTCCTAACTCTTCCACCCTCGACTACATTTCCACTGTTGCAAGTCGATGTGTAAGAGTTGGACTTACTGCTAAGATGCTTTCTGGGAAACCCAGCGTTGGGAAGAATTTACAGACCAAATCTTAAATATTGGCAGGAAAGCTGAGAGCTTCCTAAAAGCTTCAGAGCACGACTATCCTTCACTTTTACCAACAACAGAAGCTACACAATCTGTCATGTTCTGTTTGCAGTTTAACTTGCGCAATCCAGCCAATACCTTTGCAAGTGTGTGTATGTATATTTGGAAAAGGAGGTGTCTGGCAGCCAACTACACTATTATATTTTGATATTTTTAATCTATCAATCATTCTAATTCTTGAGGTATAACTTTGCACTAAAGTAAATTGATGGGCTGTGAAGTTGTCATCCATTGCTTTTATCCCTGTGTTTTATTTCTCTTTCGTCACCTTTATAGGAGTTAATAACAGGAAGTATGAAATTTAACACATTTGAATGCAGTCAACTCCCAAAGGGGCCTCTGTAGTGCTCTGAAGCTGACAGGAAAACTGCCTCAGATGTGATAAGCTGGGAGTTAACCATTTACACAACACAGGCTGCTCTGTACTCACACTGTGCTGATCAGTAGAATTTTTATTTCCTGCAAAAAAGATAGATGTTAAAGTCAGCATAGGCCATTTTGGGACTTGAGAATCTTTTCATAAAACTTTACTTGAAGTGCATTAAAAGGCATTATAAGGACTGTAAACGCATATATACAGTATATGGATACGCCACTTTCTGTTACCTTAAAGCTGGACTAGTCAGAATTATTAGATCAACAATGGATTCAATGATTTAAGAGTAACTCTACCATTCCAGCACCACACTACTGAAAGACAAAGTGAGCAACTAACAGGTGAATATAGTTGAACGTTTAGCAGCAAAGAGTTTGATGTTAAAGCTGCACTACCAGTTTTTATAACAAATTCCTTACATGTAACGTGAAAAGTATCTCTGCAGCTCCATTCAGCTCTACAGAGGGTTTTTGGTTTGCTAGACATAATAAATAGGGAGGTGATTATATGCTAAGGTTTTGTTGGAAGCTTTAATAAATTGCATTCAGAAAACAATCAGCATTAGAATGTAAGCTGACATGTTGTACATTAAAGCTGCTCTTGGTATATAACAATACACAGGTTTTTTCAGAGACAGATTACAACAGTAAAAAATGTTCCATTAACAGTAAAATTACTGACAATACAAGAATTCAAATTTACATTTTAAATCTTTTACCTCTGCCCTTCTGCTGTTCTCCATGCTCACACTGGCTGGTTTAGTAAACATGAGTGTGCTTTGTTACTTTTTTCCTAATCATATCACTTCTAATATTAAAGCACTTGTGACCATAATGTGGATATCATGCCTTGTGAGCACCACTTCAAATAAAGTTTTGTTAGCGCTGACATCTTCCCAGTTCCTTATTAAGGCCATGACACACGGAGGATCTGAGACAGTGTTACTTTCAGCATAGATGGGGACCAACATCATGGTGCATAACAGTAATAAAAAGGAAAAAAATGAGAACATAGGAAGCCAAATAATAACGTTAACTGCTAACCTCATTGCTTATTTGTGTGACACACAATGTTCCCTGTGTATCATGGCCTGCAGCTAATGGAGGGGGATGATCTCTGAAATGACGTGCTTTAGTCTGGGTTGCAGAGTGAAAATATCTAATGAGTCTGTCAGACTGCTGCTACAGTCGACCGTAGGCCCACTGTACCGCCTGCCTGCCCACTCAGCTCGGACACACAGCTACAAGAAGAATACAGTACCTTCATTTACTATGGCTTTATTTCATTTGACTCGGTTTAGTTCATGACTTATTTTACTTTCCGAGGATGTGAATGGCTGCCTGCTTTTTGGGGGCGCCGACTAACATGTCTGATGACTTTGATGTGCAATCTGTGGGATGAGTAATAATAATGACATATATAATAATCTATAATATTAAAAATGTCAAAATACGAAAGATGACTGACCTGGTCTTTCTGTCGTCTAGATGATTTGGCACTCTAACAGATGAGAAAATACAAGATTACAGTGGTGTCAATGTTCATATACTCACTGATGAATGTGATCAGGACAGACAGAGGGCAGCATCTAGCATCTTAATTTATTTCCCCTCTTTGACTTTCCAGTGCTTGTTGGTCTATATTGTCTTTATTTTCTTCTTCTTCTTCTTCTTCTTCTTCTACTTATTATTATTATTATTATTATTATTATTATTATTATTATTATTATTATCATTNNNNTTATTATTATTATTATTATTATTATTATTATTATTATTATTATTATTATCATTATTGTTATTATCGTTTCTAATTCAAAATGATTAGTTTCCATCTTCATGACTGCTAAACATTCTTTCAACAGGACACAGAGATTCTAAAATTTGTGACGGTAATATTCTGACCTCCAATGGCTATTTCCGTAAAGGCACCCGACTCCGTGACTAGAAAAAGGCGAATTTAATTTTGTTTTACTATTGGAAACGATTACACTGTAATGACTGCTATTTACCATAATACAAAATATTGTATTTAGATTCAAAACTGTTTAAGGAAACTTAACAAAACACTAAAATGACCTCAATTAAAATCGGCTAACAGATACTTTTGACTTCAATCGAAACGATTCGATTGCTCTGGGCTGGACATAACAGCAGCGCTCTGATTGGTCAACAGCTCCTGGCGCCAAAAACAGTAATGCGGAAGAGCTTTCAACACAACAGGAGAGATATCTGCTCCATACTTCAGTAGCGTTAAATAGATTTAGTTGAAAGATACATTTTGCCTTGTTCAGGCGCACAATGGACACCCAGTCATATCTGCCTGTATCACCTGGGGTGGGAATGGAGGAGAATTTCCTTTCTCTAGATGATATTTTGCTCTCTCATGAGCGGCTTCCCATCCGGACAGAATGCGCTTTTCCCCGACTGGGCTTCCTGGAGAAGTCGAGTGACTCTCAAGACATACCACAGGTCAGTAACCTTATTAAAAGAAAGCGGATCAAATGACGTGATAGTTACACTAGGCCACATACAGGTGTTTTTCCTGTGTAAGACAGTTAAGTCAAACCTCATTCACTATTTTGCAGTTTATTCTCACCGGCTTTAACGTTACTGCCACATATATAGCAGACAGTTACTTAAGACTGTTAGAAATAAATCCACCCCCAAAGACCATCTTGTCAATTCGGCATTTATTACCTACTAAAATGTCAATTCTACTATTTTTCAGGGGGAATTTGGAACACACAGGTCACATACACTGATGACAGTGAACAGCAACAATCAATTGTCAAGGACATACAAGCAATCAGATATCAATTATGTATTAGAAAAAGCAACAGTCCTGTAAATATCATTGAACTTAAATGACGTCAAGTCATGGTTCGTCGTGGATGTAGTGTCGCGTAGCAGTGAAATGTCAGCAATTGATAATATTATTTTTGGTCTGTTATCTGTGGTCAAATAGAACCCCGACATCTAAGGAAACAGAGAAGGTACCGCTCACATGTCATCATTATTTATATGGAATTAATCCGAGGTAATAGTTCTGTTTCAGTTTGGGTCCTGGTTTTTATTCGTGCTGGGTCACTGTTACACTGTCATGGCTTACTAAGACACTCAAATAGAACAGAGGCCTTGTTAGTGTTACTAGTTACAGCTATGCTTTTCCTACTATAACAAGTCACAGTGTCTGCTCGTGTTCTGTTATTGAACCCAATTAGGGGTATTTCACATAAAAGTCTTAATGTAAGATAACACACATGGGATTCAAACCTATGCTTGCACAGACACATATACCTGCAGTTTAGAACCTAGAGAGCAGGAATCTTAACAACTGCTCTGAATGTGAAGTCTGTTTTCTTTATCTCAGGGTACAAAGATGGAGCTTCCTCTGTGGCTGTCGAAGGGACTGTACGAGAGGAAGAGGAGAGTGTTGTCGGTCGAGCTACCAAAGGTGTACAGAGAGGGCTGGAGGACTGTGTTCAATGCTGATCCCAACGTGGTGGACCTGCATAAGATGGGGCCCTATTATTACGGCCTGGGATCCCAAATGCTGCACTTTGACAGCCCAGAGAACCCAGAGATCGGACAGACGCTGCTGCAGGTGAATAACAACACAACACAAACTACAATGCAGAAGAGCTCATTTAACACGAAAAGGCACCAAAAAGGTGCTGGTAATGATTTTCGAACCTCATTGTTGGTATTCGGTAGTTGGTAGTTGGTTGGTATTATATGAAACATTTTATAATCGTCCCGAGGTCTACACTGGATATGTCACAGACCATTTACAATGATTCATTTGCTTCATCAAGGACACAGCATGCCTCTGCAAACCCTGTAATGGATTTATGAAAACAGTGTATCACTATGACCTCTGGGAGGCGAGACAAACCTGCAGGAGAAAACAATAGTTGCTTCTGAAGGTGCCAGATATTAAGTGGGCTTAGACTCTTCATTAAAGGCATTACATTTTTAATTAAAGATATAAGTGCCATTTTAAATTGCCAGCATTACCTGAGATTGTCTCTGTCTCTGTGTCTGTTGTGTGCACAGATTTGGATTTTTTTCCAGTCTCTCTTTATTGTAATTTAGAGCCACTTGGGCTTGAAAATGTGAAAAAACAAGCCATTAGACCTGTGAGTTGCTGTGCATTGCTAAATCGACCGTGTGAATATTATGGGGATGTTTTTACAAAAATGATAAAAACTGATCAAACTTGCCCATTCAGACTGGCTTAGACTAGTCTTTCCTTTCATACATTCTTTTGACAACGGTGGCAGCTACTGATGTTTTGCGATAAACATACACTATTAAAGTAGGGATATCATTTTATAATGGTCAGGAAATTTAAAACTGACACACTGGTAATATCAGCAACACTGAAATTGTGTATCTCACCTGGAAGTGAGGAAGTCATTTTATAAATTTTTATTATCATCTACAAGCAATGAATGGTTTTCTAACGATTACATTACATTCGTTTTTCTCTTCTCAGCAAATCAGAAGTATTATTCATTATTTTATGATCATGATGTTATCAGGTTCCAATAAGCCCAAATAACAAAGAGAAACAAAAAATCCATATCAAACAAGACGTTAGAGACTCTGATATGGGAACTTTGTTTCCTTTGGACTGAGCCAGATTATTTGTCTCCCCCTGTTTTCAGTCTTTATGCTAAGCTAAGTGAACTGGCTGCAGCTTTATACTGTTTAATTTACAGGTATGAAGTTGGCATCTACTTCATCTAACTCAGCAGAAAGCAATCAAGCTTGTTTCTCAAAATGTCAAACTTTTGTCTGACAAAGGTTTTGTTACACTTAAAGTCAAATATTTGAAAGTAATTTTGAAGTATTTAATTTATTTAAAAAAAACTGTTAGGGTTAGGGTTGTTTTTTTTTGCTGCACGTGCAGGGCTGTAAGTCAGATTTGCTCATGAAGGACTGGCTGTGTAAACTGGTGAATATCAGTAACATCAAAATTTCACAATTCCTGATGCACACAGTAGGATTTTGATGATAAAGGATTTGACAGTGAAGTGTAATTGTTGATGTGTGTTTTCCTGAGAGATAAAGATCTGGATCTGTACAAGCTTGATATTCCCAGTTGTCTGGGTTTCTTTAGCTGCATTAGTTAATAATGTGTGATAATATAAATACGCTTTGCACTGTACAACAACAAAATGTCATTGATCAACAGATGAAATGCTGCTTGAAAATAAATGCAGCCAGTGTTATTAAATACACTACAACTAGGGGGTGCAATTGGATCAGAAAATATGGCAGACTACTGATTGTCTGGTGCACCTGTTACCAGGCACATTGACTTTAGTCATAGACAAAGAGTTGTTGCACGCTATAAGACTTCTCCATTGCCTTGTGCACAACCACAGGGGCCTGAAAAAATCTGTACTATTGGATATCGTTCAACTTTCCACAAGTCATGTGTTTATGTGATGTTTTAACTCTACCCAAGAACCAAATGAGTGAAAAGTGAGCTTGCCATAAAGACTGCGTGCAGCCTATGTTAAGATGTACAACTGCTGTTGCCCCTTACATTTGTATTAATGATGCATAACTACATTCCTGTAGAGACTCTTTAAACTGTGACCAAGGCACTGTGCTTAGACAAAAAAAAAAGTGGGTGAGGTTGAAATTGATCGCTGGTTTATGAACTTGCTGAACAATTAATTATTGAAATTATTTAAAATCATAATATGGCCAAGTGCATTATCCAAATTGCAAGAGCTTCCATGTTTTGATAGAAGTAAAATGTGTCCCAACATTTAAGAAATGAAACATTGTGGTGCTGCAGTAATGCCCTGGCCAACAAATCATTTTCTCCAGATATAAGGGAATGTACTTGTTTTGTTTGACCCCAGCATATCATCATATTTATATTTTTTCATAATATAATGCAAAAATTACCATTCCCACTTAAATTGTTATTTATATCACCATTGCAATATCTGAAAGAATAATTCCAATCTGATTTTTTTTTCTTTTTTGGGATGTTGTTCAGCCCTACCAAATACCAACTGTACTTAAAAGTTTAATCTCCATGTTATATAGCAGGGGGCAGCTCTGGACATACAGCCTTTGATGTTTCAATTTTTTTAAGATACATTTTTTGAAGCTGGTCTCACCTGAAGGCAAGGAATGATTGAAATTATCCATATCTGAGGTTTAACATTAAATTTGATATCAAAGTTGACTGCTAGTTCATGAACTAGGGCACTCTGATTAAAAGTGTTGCCAGCATGCCTTAATGTGAAATACATAAGTGCAATACTCGTATATACCTATGTGTTTCTTCTCATCTTATTGGTGGCAAACTGTTGACATTGTCCTTCTTCCAGACGTTCATCGGTCGATTCAGACGGACCATGGACTCCTCCCAGAATGCCTACAATGAGGACACATCAGCGCTGGTGGAGCGTCTGGACTGTCTGGAGAGGGCTCTCTTCAGGTCAGGCCAGAGTGGCCTCAATGGCTTCCAGAGCTGGGAGAAGGGCCAGGCCTCACAACTCACCGCCTCCGGTCTGGTTCTCAACTACCGCAAGAGGAAGATGACTGATGTACAGCACTGACCTCGGCCTGCGGTTAAAAGATAAAGACACTGGTCAGATCTACGTCAGCACAACAGCAACAGACTCTGACTTACTGTCATTTTCATGTCCATAGACAAATCCACTTTTTATGTCTGAGCCATGCCCTCTGTGGTGGGAAAACCACCCTGTGTTTCCTATTTATTTTGTCACATTGTTTCCTTGATGACACAGAAACTGTTGATTATTGGATAAGTTGATTGACATTCAGTGGATCTATGAGTATTCAGTTCTTGTAATTTTCATTGTTGATTGTTTTTATCATTTATTAAGTAAAGATTCCCAGCATTTGCTGGTTACACCTTTACAAGTACAGCTGCCAGTTTTTTCTGTTTATTTTCCTCACAGATGGTTTACTTTGAAAATGTAAAAAGACTAATTTTCGTAATGTTGACTAGAAACCAGCTGTCACATAATTTTTGTTATGAATACTATACAAGTGTAGCCACAGCATGCAGATTGAGCTCACCTCTAAATGGCAACTGTGCACAGAGAGCAGAGTCTGCAATCACCACCTGCCAGGCACCAAATGTTGGTAAAATGTGTTTGGTACAATCATCAGCGAGGATCACCGACCACAGTGACTGAGTTATCGAGACGATAACATTTTGAGTGCATTTTTTAACGGCTTTTCCACTGGAAACCACATTCCTTGTTGTCATGAGCTGACTGTATCCAAGCCAAACAATGTAGCACAGGCTGTTGATTAGCTGTCTGTTCTGCTTCTACTCTGAACAAAGTGGCAAAGTCTAAACTGCTAACTTCTCCTTTCCTTTCTTCTCTGCCTCAAGTGGGGTGGATAGTGAAAAGCAATGTGAGGGCAGGCTGTGGGTGGATGCAAGAGGCTCCAACTGCAGATTTCACCCAAGTGGCAACCTCTGGGGCTGAGAAACAAAGTCAACATAGAACTACAAAAAAATGCTTTTCAGGAGGAATTGTACAAAGGAGCATAAGCAGTGTAGTGGTGGCCCGCTACTTACCTCAAGTAACGTAAACTCAGACAACTGGAATGAACCAGGAACAAGACCATAGGATTAGCCATTTAGCAATGTATGGCCTAACTTCTTCGCCCAGCTTGTTAGCCCTAGCCAGTTTAGTACACTAGCTGTTATGTCATTCTATGTGTTTGAAAGTAGGGCAATAGATAGCCCTAATATGATGCAGGAGATAGGCTTTTTTCCCAGCAGACATTTGGACTTGTCTGAGCAGGAAATCCACAGGTGTTCCTAATACCTGCAATACCTGCTTCTACTGTAGTTCAGCACCCTGCCACCCATCATTACATCATTACTGGACTGGAAGACCCACTAATATTCCTACATGATGACCAGCCGGTTGCATGTCACCCTCGTTTCCCCATATTAACTGAGGTGGATCAGACGGGATGTACAAATAACACCAAATGCATTTTGGGTGGTAAATGGCAATAAACATTATGTGTCAAAGTTTCTGCTGCTTGTTTAATTGATCCTGTTACACATACTTTAATAAATGGCGATGGATGTTTTCCTAAAATTTGAGGGTCATACAGGAAGATTTACAAGTAATTACAGTCTGACTGTAGATATGATTTCATAAATGTAAATACTTACGTACGTACTACGTACAGTACATATGTTTTGAGCTGCTTTGTTCTTTAAACCCTTTATGCTATGAGAGGATTTACTTTATACATGTTTTATTTTTTTTAAGGTTCATTTACATATGATGGTGAAATACTAAGAGATGTCCTCTAGATGTTTTCTCCCTATGCAATAAGTACCTGCTGCAAATTGGCATTGCAGCTCTTCACAATATGTTACTATACATCATTTCTGATTTGGCACATTTTAGTTTAAGTTTATGAAAACAGATGCCATCCAGTTTCCTATGTTTAGTTTCCACTCATGTCTTGTGTTTGTGTTTTAAGTCTTGCATTTTATTTGTTGTTGTGTAACACTGAAAACCCACCCATAACACTTGACTGACTATTATGGTCATGTTGATAATGGTAATTGTCAGGCGTCTGCTAAAGCTGACTCATACTTCTTATTGATATTCCACTTAATGAGTCATTCATGTAGTTGTGAGTTACAGTAATCACTGCCTGAATCACTGCTGCACCACAAACACTGACACATTATGTAATGTGACAAAATGTGGTAAAAAGACTTTGGTGAAAGATACACAGAGTGGAAAACTACTTAAAGGAGAACAGTTGTCACACAGTGATTTGATCCTCAACAACACTGACTGAAGGACACACAGCAGAACATCTGTTAAACACTACAAGCTCTATTCCCCATCTTCACCATATTAGTGTTTACTTTATTTTGTCCAGGCCCTCTCTGTGTATGTGTGTGAGTATGTTGGCATTTAGCTGCTGATATCATTAGCTTGCTATCCCTGCAGTGGCACTGCCTGTTATCCAGAGGTGACATTCAGACATCTCAGCCCGTGTATTTGTTTTGGACTGGACTCCACCTTAGGGCTTATCTGCAGAATTAATGAATTCATTTTAATTTCTAAGTACATTTTGCTTCTAATTCAAATGTACTTTTATGAAATGCAGGACTTAAAACCCTCATTCCAAATAATTTGGGACGTATAAAACAAATAAAAAAAGAATGTGATAATTTGCTAATTCTTTTTGACACATACTCAATTTAAAACATTACAGACAAAAAAAAAAGACAATATGTTTAATGTTTGACCACTTCAGTGATCTTTGTAAATACCTGCTTATTCTGAATTTGATGACAGCAGCATGTTTCAAACAAGTTGGGACAGGAGCAAGAGCGTAAAAGTTGTGGACTGATCCAAAAACACCTGTTTGGATCATTCCACAGGTAAACAGGTTCATTGGTAACAGGTGATAGGATCAAGATTGGGTATGAAAGGTTCATCCTGGAAAGACTCAGTCATTCACAAGCAAGGATGGAGCGAGGCTCACCACTTTGTCAAACACATGGTTGTAGAAATGAGATTACTACATGGGCTAAGGGACACTTTGTAAAACTGTTGGTAGTAAACACAGTTTATGTTCTTTTGCAGTTGTACCTACTTGTGACAGAGTGGCTTTACTCTTTAGGGTTAGCGTTAAGGTTAGGTAAGGTGACATGTATCATATACAGTTGAAACAACCATTTTATTTGGCTTTCGAATAAAAGCAAATCTCAAAATCTAATTTTGAAATAGATTTAATATTCTTTTTTAGAATGGAATAGAACATTTAGTCAATGAGGAATATGTACATTTTACAGTCAATGAGCCATCTGAGAAATACTGTACTGTATATTTACATGACAGGATTTATAGACTGACTGCCATTAAAAATGCTGAGAACATTCATTCTCCCTTTTATATATTTTGACACTGGTCCTTGGTCTACTGCTGCCTTTAACCTTGAGTTAGTGAGTCCTGTTGATATTTGAAATGTTTAAGCCTGCAAGTAAAAGCTTCCTTTATAAAAGTGCATGAAAACTATATTGTGTAAAGGCACAAGGTGATAATCAGTAATAATACACTTCATACAACCTCTGTACAATGCACAAATATCAAAAACTAAACACAAACTAGATAAATAATTTATCGACAATAACTTTCCTCTGAATCCAGATCAAAATTGGAGATCAGATTAAACTACATGATTTACTGAAAACAAACAGTCTTTGGGAGTTGTATTTAGTTGATTCAACTCTGCACCTTTATGCATCAGGGCAATGCTTGTGCTGGTTTTTGCCAACCTCAGCATTTAACAGCTGACTGCCTCAAACACCAGAAGCTTAAGGTCTACCAAAGTCACTCTGTTCTCCACAAACTCTCAGCTTTCCTGCTTGCTCAAGTTGTTTATTAAGAGGCTCTGAATGAATCCAACACAGGCAACATCCCAGGAAAACCCTGCTTGTTGTTGGTGTCAGTCTTTACCAGCAGTGTGTTATAACTGCTCATACATCGATTTGTGACTAATGCCATTTCCAGCATTAGTGTGGCCCAGCCTGTGAGAGTGGCCCGGTCCTAGCTGCTTGCTCAAGTGTTAAATGTGGGTCAGATGATGGACAGCAGGTAGGGAGATAGGTCACTGATGATGAAAATATCGACGTTGCCTCTGGGCTGTCGCTATTGATCCTGATATGGGATTGTCCTGACCTGAGGACCTGAGGCACAGAGACACAGACACTGAGAAGAGTTGACATGACTGCTCCTCTGATTCTTCAAATCTCTCCATAACCTTTCAATCGTAATGCCATATGAGGTCTTCATTTTCAAAAGAAACTTTTTTTGTTTTTCCTTTGTTTTACTGTTTTACTCCTCAGACAAATCCAAATACATACCTGAACTCAACCTGTATAAAAAGGTCTATCACTGTCTAACTCTACTTTATTCACAGTTTGTTTTTCATACCTTTATTAACTGTTAATAAATCATTCATTAATGCTTTGTAAATCTGTAAGAGCCCATTAATAAGAACAAAGGCTTGGTCAGGTTGTTGTGAATCTCCTCAGCAGAACTTGATTCATCATCTTGGCACCAAGGTTGACACTGTCAAGTGGTTTAGAGTTGACTGGCCCCTGGTTAGCGTCTGCTTAGTTTATGCAACTACAGATACTTGGTCAAGGAAAGGATAAGATGGCGGACATGGTGAAAGCTAGGAAAAGATTATCTTCATTGTTTGGAAAGAAAATAAAATGGAAACTATGCTGATTGTTGACTTTGTTAACCCAACAACCCCCCCAACTTCTGTAGTGTAATTTTTTAGAATGCAACCGATTTCATGAATAAAATTATATTTACTCAAATTAATATGTTATGATTCAAATTTGATTATGGTTAAGAAATGCAATAATGCAATAAAGGAGTGCTGAAACATATATCTTTGAATTTAAAAGTAATATTAGAAGTTAGACTAGACTGATAGGTTGTCTTGTGTTCTATGACTTATGTTTGTTCAGAATCAAGGGAATTACTAAAGTGACTGGATCAATTAGTAACTGAAATGTGAATAAGAGGGAACATATACAGGAATGAACTTTGTGTGACAAATATAATCTTATGTGTGTTTGAAATCACTCATAATGCAGTCAGTGTGAGCACAGGCATATTTACTCAAATTGAAATAATCCTTTTATTATTTTGGAAAATGTAACAAGTAATGGTAAGAAAATAAAAGTGCGTAGCAGTAAGACAAGGAAAAAGGGAAAGCCCCCAATTGAAAATTACCAGAACTCCAGCAAGAACAAAGAAAATCCTCTGTATGAATATTAAAAAATGCTGATTAATGGTGTAAGGTAACAAACCAATGAATTGAAAGGTGATATGATAATGTGAAGTGTCTTATCCTATGAAATATCTAGGGGTTTGTTCAAAGGCGTGGAAAACTAGGGGTTTATAACCTGTTGCACAGGCTATTTTGCCTCAGTGCTCTTCGGATGTGACCTGCTTGCATTTTTGAACAGCGCTCCTTTATGCCGGCATAAAGTCTTCATTGCTCCAAAACTTCTGTCTCCTGTGGATTTATTTTTTATCACCCAAGTGGATTTCCGGACTAACACTTACAAGATAAGGATAAGAAACACAACACTTCCTACCCAGCAGGTAGTGTAACAACATTAAGGTTTGGCCACCATCATTTCAAATCTGCAGTGAAATCATTCTATATCTGAGGAATCACCACCATCAGTGGATTTGCTTGTGGAGGCCATTTAAACTCCTGTAAGTCATTCATGTTGAGTTCAGCGTTAGTGGATTATGACACAGATTCACACTGTTGACAAATAGCAAACTGCCTCCACTTTGTTCACATGGCTGCAACAGACCACATGTAACAATGCTTTCATTTTTCTACAGCAGTGTTTATTCAAACTTCTATATGTGAATTTTGGATTGAAATCACTTTCATGCAATACCACCCGCATGGCCAAACAAACCACACAGGTTGCTGCTGTGAATGGGTAGAACTGCAATACTGGGAGGGGAACCAATAGCTGCCTGTCAAAAGTCAAAGTGGCCTCCAGAATCAAAATGATCCATATGATGACCTCAGCAGTTAGTTTGTTATTCCTGAACATGAAATGCTTCTACAGATGCAGAATTCGTTGACTAAAGTGATGACTAGTGCCACCGGCTCGGTACAGTGATTTCCCTCTGCTTAAAGGAGGAACATAGGCAATAAAAACTAATATTCCCAAACACAGCAGTTGGATTGGCATCAACACAAATGTGGTCCTTCTCTTTGCATTGGCAAGTGCACAGTTCAACACAGTAAAGCAGATGTTAAAATCTGTCTGTCCAGACAGTCTGCAGTCTGATCCTGCAGGACAGAGAGACACATGAAGACCAGGATCAGTGCATCAAAAAGTGACTCACTGGGAATAACCTTCCTGCTCTTATCATTATCTATTTGGATGACCCACATGTAGTTTGGTCTATACACCCATAGGCAAGCTGACTGACCTCCTCACAGCACTGCCTGAAGGAATAATGCTCTGAAGCTGAGCACCCAACCTAGATCACAGCAACACTCCTCATGATTACAAGTCACATCAGCCCAAATCCAGGATTCATTCCCAATGAACAGAACCCCTGCATCAAGACCATTGAGGAACAATACAATCACCAACAAGGTAAGATTTTAGGTGGGACATCTAAACAGTGTGAAATCTGTTTGTAGGTGAATCTAACCATTGCTCTCAGATGACATGTCTCTGCAGGCACATCTATTGTAGGTCTTTCATTATCTCGGTCTGTGGGTCCTGGTGGGCAGTCTCAGCCAAAGGTTTAGCTGAAGCAAAGGGCAGACTGAGGGTGAGTATCGAGGAAGCTGACATACAAGACACTAATGCTGCCTCTGGCTCCTGTCTACTTTAAGGGCCTCTGACATTTGGTATTTCTTGCCAAGCCATTTGTGTACATGATAAAATGCTGAGAGGCGCCCGAGGCTCATTCTTTCTCCCTCGCTCGCCCTTTCTCACTCCACTTGTCTCTCATTTTCTGCACAGAGGTATTGTAATTGTAATGATATCTCTTCTATTCTGTTTCATTGTGTCCACATTTCAGAGTCATCATTACAAGTAATTTCATCACTTTCTCACTCTCACTCGCAACATGCAGGTGTTTCTATTCTGAGCACTGAGCACTGAGAGCACGGCCACCAGTTCACCACATTGTGCAATTAGCATGTTATCATCTTCACTCAACCATACCTACACCAATTACTCTTGTTCAAGACTGGTTTCAATTAGATGAATGAGAAGCAAGGCGCTACATGATAAAGCAGTTAAAATTAGCTTCTGTGCTTTTATTGAAGTTATGATCCTGGGAAGTTCAAATGAAAAGACAGGTCAGTGAGCTCTGTTTTCTTGCTTTGTTCAGAAGAAAAAGTAGGTTTGAGTGTGTCTATTAGTTAGATGAGTTCTGTCCAACATGAAGTGACAGTACTGTGCTTACCACAACAACATCATCCTAATAGAATCCAGTCCTCGAGGAACAGCAATGGGCTGTCAGTCATTTGCTGCAGTGTCTTGAGCAACACTTGCAGGTCATATTACACCCTGGGACCATTGTTGGGCAAATTACAGTATATTACATATTACTCAATAAAAGTAATTTATCATTTTTTATCTTTTATATCATCTTTAGTAATTATTATTACCTATTACTCAACAGTAGAAGTATCACTTTTAGTATTTAGTTTCAGTGCTTTTATGAAGTTCATTTGTTCATTTTGCAGCCATTTCTTTTGTCACAACTGTGAATGGAAATAACGTCATGCTGCAATACAAAGTGTGGCCACTTTCCTTTCATTTGTGTGTTTTATAACATGTCTGAAATTTTCAACAAAATATTATTTTGGTCAGGACAACATGTAAGGTCTAAAACGCTTTTCCTCTCCTGCTGTGCTGCGTTTTCCTCTCCTCTTTTTAATCAACTCCTGTCTCTTATCTTTTAAATCCTCTATTATCTTCTCCTCTCTAAAAAGTGCCCTGCCCTTTCGCCCCTCGTGCTGCTGCCCCAGAACAGAGGAGATAAATGCAGGAGGGAGGAAGAAGGGAGAAAAAAGAAAGAGAGAAAGGACAGGGCTTAGAGATGAGGACAAAGACAGCAGGAGAGGGACTGAATGTCAAGAAAGAGGAAAGGATAGGGAAAGAAAGAAGAGAGAGAGAGAGGCTGGGAGCGTTGGAGGCGAGCACTGCAGCAGCCAGGCACATCTCGCCGATGAGGTGTGAAGATTAGCTGTATCTGAAGCAACGCCCCCGCTATGCTCTCCAAATGAGTATTATCTCCCTCTCAGCCCCCCCTGTGTTGGCACAAGAGCAGCAGCGCATACAATGCCATGTTGTCAGGGCCGGGAGGAGGAGGGAGTCCAACACACTGTAGGCCTCGCTTCATTATCTGCAGCAGGTGGCAGACGGTCGTGAGCAAAACATAGGCAGCGATCTGGTAACTGGTGATATACAGTATGTGTCTGAGAGTGAGACATGTGCTGATGAAGAACATGTAATACAGTTGGAAACTCCTGAAAAAGCTATAAAGTCAACCTTGAGCTGGAATTATTTGATGCTGTGTGATTTTTAGACACGATAATGGCCCTGCATATAAATCAAATATCAAACATCACTGCAAAAAAAGTTTCTTATTAGCTGCGTCCTGTTGTGAGTTATCAGCATCTTTAAAAAAATCAACCCATTCAAACCCTGTTCACGTTAATTTGTGATCTTTCACAATATATAGTCGGCATTTTTATACAGAGCTTTTCTGGGCTCATTGAACCATTCAATGTGTTTTCACAAAGCAACCCTTCATACACACATGGTGGCTGAGCAGAAGCCATGAGCACAGACTCACACACTGATGGAACACACATCGGGAGCCATGTGGGACTCGGTATGTTTTCAAAGGACACTTCGACATGCTGACTGCAGGGGCCAGGAATCAAACCATCCACTGTACCTCCTGAGCTACAGCCACCTACATCCCTGTTATCTTTTATTGAGTAATACTCTCAGTGAAGAACTAAATGAATTAATCAGAATTAAATGAAAAGTCTGGTCATCATCCACATCACATCAACGTGCCCAAGGAGCCCACACATCAGCAAGTGACACTGAAAAGGAGCACACTGCATGTCCTGGGCACATAGAGGGTGGGTGACACTGTGAGAACATGTCATTTCCTTGACTTTAAAATGAAATCCATCCAAATCCATACGACTAACATTTTACTCAAGCAGCTGAAAAGGAACACAACGATTTCAACTGGAGCCCTTTGTCGGAAAACAGTTCATCCACTTTTCAACAGATGTTGCCTGCAAGGGCACCCTGGGGTGCTGGGAGTGAGCTCAGGTGGCACACGGAGATTTTAGCAAAGGTTAAGAGATTCAATATTATACAAAGTAATGGCACTCAATTCATTAGAATTCAATTCATTGAGGCCGTTTCTCAAATTATACAGTTTGGATCAGGTGGATTTTCATGTGACATTTTGAAGCGATCAATGTTTTGACGTAGGTTGGAATTTTTATAATACAGGTGACAGTCAGACTCAGAAATAGGAAATATTCTATGAACAAATAAAACCCCACTGTTTTGTCTTGGTGGTGAAGGGAGAGATTATGCAACAACATATGAGGTAACAGATTCCATACTGAAACGGTACAGGGATACAGACAGACAATCAGTAATTTTGCATCAGCACATACAGCTCCCATGAGTCTGTCCCACATGTTTGCACATATGGACTGCTTCACTATGAAAAAGAACTTCAGAGAAAATGTAGGAAAAAGTCACCACACTAGTCAATGGCCTCACAACTTAAATAACAAATCTGATTTGAGGAAGCAGTTTGTATGTGAATTAACTGATTTGTTGTGGCAATGCCATAAAATAACTGTAAGTTGTAAATTACACATTCAACTCCCCATTAGTCATTAACACTTTAGTGTAACTCATAGAGCCGTAATTCTTGAACAAAAACATTCAGATGCTAAATGACCTATGAAGTAAGCCCTTGTGAAAGTGCATTGTCTTACAGAAGCTGCAGGTAAGAAGGCCAGCTCAGGACTTTGTGGCTTTGATAAGAGCTGCAGGGAACCTTCAATATTTCACGACACACGACAAGTGCTATGAATGTTAAAATTGCAGACAAAAGCAAAATTTAATTTCAACAGAATTGGTTAAAACTTAGTCATTGGGCTTGAAATTTCTAAATATTTTTTTTAGGGTTTTCTAGAAGAAATTGTAGAATTTGTTACTGATTATATGAAAAATAGAGCCAGTGTTCACTTGGTCCACTTAATTCCTTGTAATTAATTGTGTAACCAAGAGAGGGTTTTCTTGAAAATGCAAACATGTGGAATTTGTCTTTGGGCAGTTCAATGGATGATAAAGTTTCCAGTAATAAAGGAAGACACAATAAATATTTACTGGGGTTGAAATTAAGCTTTTCATTTAGCAAAATGTTGCATTTGATCTGTTCTGCACCATTGCATATTACATTTACCACACAATTACACAGTTCTTTTCAGGAACTAGGAACTTGTTGGGAATTTACAGACACGCCACTTGTATCTAACCTCATTAGCTTCTAGTTGTTAACCAACTTGATTTCAAGCCAGAAAATTCAGCATGGATTCATCTATGGAGCACAGAGAATCACCGATTTCACTCATCAAAGCCTTTACCCTAAGATAACATATTTCTTTATTAGTCCAACAACAGGGACATTTAGGAAAGGTTGGCCCTGCCCGGAGCCCCAAACCAACATACACTTATAGTAGTTATAATGTTTAGATATAAATACCTTACTTTTTTTTTTTTTACTGTCAGTTCACTGGACCAGGGCTTGGCTCTGTGTGGAAGAGCTGGTCCTATGTTTTGTTAAATAGGTAAAAAAGTCTGTAAGTAAATTTGTGAAACGTGATGAAATAAAAGGCAAAATATTTCACTCTTTTAAAAAATGGTAGAATATGAGCTAAAAATTAGATATTCTAGGAATGTGCAATGGTCTTAAAATTATACAGTAGTACAGTAGCTAAGTGAATATACTTAGTTCCTTTTAAATGGCTGGCTCAGTGAGAAGTTCATGCCAGGAAAGCAGACAGGGTGAGAATAAGTCGAGATCCCGTGTCCGAGTTTGCTTTATGCCCCCAAATCACTAAATCCACCCTGCGGTCAGTGTCATCAGATCTGAATTCCAAAAATCTCAGGGTGTGGAGTTAAATGAAGCCAACCTGCCAAACCTCTGTAACTCGCTCCTCTTCTCTGCTTGAGGCTAGCAGCTGGGCGGTCAAGTTGCATTGTGGGTAATGTGGGTGCCAAGTTTGACAGGAAGGAAGAGTCCGTAGAATAAATAAACCCAGCCGATCCTTTTCTGTCCATCGTGACGGTGTGCTGCAGTGTTCAGTGGAGTATTCTTATAATGAGTAAACCTATCATTCTCCAAGATCATGTATCCTGTGCAATCGATGCCCTCTCCCCATGTCTGTTCAATGCATGACAACACGTGGCCTGGTCCTGTCTGTCTATTACACAGTACTACAAGCAGTTCATTCACTTGCTCTCCCTCACTCACACTTTAATTACCCCATACTGTAGTTCCGTCTCACACACAAACACTCGCATTTACAGAAATCTACAGGGGCCAATTTGCAGCATAACAGGCCGATGAGTCATAATAATAATAACAGCAGCTCACATTTCCCAGGGGTCAGTCTGTCTGTTGGCAGTAGACACACTCTGGGCTCCTGTGGCATTACTGCACAGAGCGAGTGCTTTTTAGACTGGATCAATGGGAATAGACATTGGGGACAGACATGCCACAGGCTTGGCTTCGTGAGTTTGAAATCCCTGCCTGTGTGCTCACTGTGGCTCCCTCATATTGTGTGTACAGATATAAAAGCATATTGTCAGTCGGAGGTCAGGAGGGATTTGACTTGTTTTGTTAGTGGGTGAGGGTTTGAGTCCAGGGAGGGCTGGATAAGCCATGTTGTGAATGAAAGAACACAAGCACGAAGATATAGATACACTATATATACTTATACACTATATATATCATGACTGTGATTATGGAAAGAAATAGAGGGTCACTGTCAGTATTCAATGAGAAAAGACTAATCTATTAATGAAATGTGTATGCAACAAGACTATAAGAGGGTGTACAGCAGCTCTGTGGAGCTGTACTCCACAGAGCTTTGAGCTAAATGCTTATGTCAGCAAATGTTAACATGCTCATTTTTAGCAGATATAATGTTTAAGATGTCCACCATCCTTTTGGTTTAGCATATTAGCATTCCAACATCTGCTTATCAGCACAGAGCATGATGATGGGAATGTCATCAGGCATTTGGTCCTAAAGGGTTGGACAAACATGAACATGTGAAACACATTTCAAGAACACTTGTTTACATATTATACACTTACCAAGATGTCAACCTCATGGTGCAGCTGTATGAAAAGTCAGGGGATCTTCAGAATTATTAGGATTTGTCCTCTGGGGACCATGAATGTCTGTGCACATTTTCATGGCAATCAATAACATAGTTATTGAGCCCTATTTGAGTCTGGACCAAAGTGATGGAACAACTGACACATCTCTGAAACTATGGCTAAAACATTGAATTCATTGAAATGTGAATGATGTGGGTTTAATTAAATCTGGAAATACTGTATATACCATGAGGTCCTCCATTTCCCAGCACAGGAGGCGATCATCAAAACTGATAAGTGCACAGACATACAAAATGCAAAGAAAATATTTTTACAATGGGTGCATGGTAAAACGCCTTTTTGTTTAAAAAAGTCAATATATTGCATGTTTGTATCACTAAACCTCTACTGTCAGACATAGTCACCTCTAGATCAAAATAACTTGATTTAAATTGTTTTCCATGTTCCTCTGAGACGACAACCCTCAATTACCTATGTTATTATGTTTTTATATACATTGGCCTGTTGATTCCTCTTTCTGATTAGTTGACTGGTTGAATATAGATTTATTACAGTGAGGTGTCCTGATATGTGGAGCAGAGCTATCAGTGACTGGCATCAGCTGCTACATTCATGCGTCACCATCACTGGCTCATTCATCACCTGCCTGACGACCACTTGACAAGTGATGTTCAGTCATATTCATGCAGGTATACAGCACAGACAGTGGCATTTGTTGCTGCAGCTCCCTGCACCACCCCAACCTTCTCTTCCTCTGATTACCTTATGGTCTGGATAATTTGAAGTTTCAGTGTTTATGTGTGTGTCTGGTAAAGTTGCATTCTAGAGCTCCCTCAAGGAGAAGCTTTTCCACCAAATCCTGGTGTACAATCTCCGTTCCTATATATAGACTATGTGTATCTGATTTCAATAAAAACAATGGTTTTAGCTGAAAAGCCGCCTCCTCAAATGCGCCTCAGTGTGTAGGCTGTCTTTGCTTATATAATGTGTTTGATCAAATACCTGGAGACACAAGGATGAGTTCAGTGTCTGTGTTGTCATTACTCAGTCAAAAGTCATATATGGCACAGGGTGGGCTGCTTTGCTCTGAAGTCATCCATTCTGACTCCCAGAGGCAAATGTTCATGTCAAATGTTCAATGACATGAGCCCGATCGTAAATACAGAGGTATTCAAAGGTTTTGAATAAACTGTTATAATGATGTTTTTCTCCTTCCATCAATACCAACATTTCTCTCTCTGCAAACACTTCATACAAAAAATCAGTTTGCAGGGAGGACTTACAACCTAAAAGCATGAAACATCAGTCACACATGTGGATTCTACTTCCTCGTTGCACTCTTGTCTTGTGGCACAGTGCACTCATAAGTTGAACTCATCACTTTGGAAATGATCACGGTTGGACTCAATGTGTAATAGCTCGTTCAGTAGATTGGACTGTTATATATTTGCTCTTATGTTAATGGTATTTTAATCAGCATTACATAACTGTGGCATGTAATCACTGTGGATGACTCTGACTGCGGTGGACAAGCTGGTCCCAGTTAGCTGTGCAGTCGATGCAGCCTGTGAGAGAAAGACCATGTCTAATTTGCCAGGGAGGCAATGAGACAATTTGTAGACTTTGATCTGAAAGCTTGTGACACGTGTCCACAGATATCAAATGATTCCTCATGACACGGACACAGCAAAAAAGCTGCTAGCGGCTGTCAGAGGGTTTATGATGGGAGCTCTACTCTTGTCCTTCAGACATCTATTTAGCATTGTGTGTCAATTTCAGTAGGTCGTCACCTTTTCTCTTTACAATTTATACATTCAGCTAACATTGTGACATCATGTAGAACAATTTGCAGTAAACTGGTGACTGAGAATAGTCTTTTGCTCCAGGTCATTTCTGCAGGATGCATGTCTGCTGATGGATACATTAGGAGATTGCAGTGATTGAGGCCATGGCTGTCTAGTTACAGAAGTGTAACAGTCTCCAGCCTCCCTCCAGGGTGGCTCACTGGTGGGGTTGTTGCTACAGTCGGACTGAGATTAGCCTGTGAAGATACACAACTATAGCCCCATATACAGAAGAAGTAGTCATTGAGCAAGGAGACAAGTGCAGTTATACATTGCTATTTCATTTCAACTTTATTTCATACCAGCTTGGTCCATATAAGAAAAAAAAAGAAAAATGATACAGACAACAATAAATACAATACTCACAAGACTCACGCTTATAAATTTAGGCACCTTGAGCAGGAATCTAAAAGCATCATTATAAGCCACCTGTAGTTTTTCATTTTAGCTTTACTGTAACTGCTCCATAAGTGGGCTGTATAGAGTGGTGTACAGTACGCTCTAATAAGAGCTATTTTTCATCAACAGTGCACATATGGAATTTGTGTGCAAGTATGTTAGCTTGTGCATACAGTTTACAACATTGGCGCTGTACATCATCATCATCACATAAATCTTCCCTGATAATATGACCCAGATACCTCACTGTTGGTCTCCTAAAAGGAATGCAGGAAAGCTTAGCTTCAGATCCTCATTTGTTTTAACTATCATATCAAGACTCTTTTTGGGGTTAAATTTAATGTCGTACCACACACCGTAACTTGAGCACACCCTGAGCAGCTGCTGTCGTCCAGCACTGCATGGAGTCAGAACTACTAAGTCATCTGCACACACTAAATGGTTGATAAGACACGCCCCAATCATGCCTCCAGTCTTACATACATTTAACTCTTTTGACAGATCATCCATGTACACATTAAACATTACAGGTCACAGAACATCATCCTGTCGAACCCCATTCATCACAGGGAATGGTGTAGATATACTATTTCCCCATCTGACCTGCATCAATTGATGGGAATACCAAAAATGGAGTGTCCTCTGTACTTATTGACAACTTCCGCATATGTACAAAAATCTGTGTTTACATTTAAAGCCAAATTGAGAATCTGTGGTTATCAGGTATTCTTGAAGCCCATCCAGAAGAATCCACTCTAATACTTTGGACAGGATGCTAGCCAATTGGCAACAGGCCTGTAATTATCTATGCTGGATATTTTACAGGTTTTGTCTTTAATTACTGGCACTAACAAGACAGACGACATCGAGTCAGGTAGAGTGCCATGCATTAAATATTCAGAAAAGCAAGTAGCACCGGGACCCTATGACTAGCATACTTCAAATGCTATTGATGATAAACACAAATGGATTAAAAAAAAAAAAAGTTAAAGTACAATAAAACAATGACAATATTCAGTTGAAGACTGTGCACTCAAAATAAGTAATTATTATAATTATGGAAATAGAAGCGTAACTGTGCTAAACCCTGAATTTATATTTTTAATTACATCATTCAATCAAATGCCTGATGAGTTAAAGAGCTTGATGATTGTGCAGAAATTAATTAGTAATGTCACCATACAGCACTGGAGAGCTTTTTCGCCTTTTCTAACTGACTGTTTTGGCTTTACAGTTTGTGAAGACCAAATAAAAGGTGGAAAGAGTAAGTGGTGAACTTGCATTCATCTGATGTCCAGAAACAGGCACTCACTGCTGACATCTCTGTCCTCTGAAAGTTGTTCATACTCAATAAACAGCAGTGCAATTTGTCCTTGCTCACAGGATTGTGACTAAATGAAACACATTTTTTATGGAAAAGATGATGTTATTCTCATAGATAACTGGTTGCAACCAAACGGAGGGAAAGTGATTACCCACTATTATCACCATATTTAGGAACCATGGATTTTACTCAACATCAAATATTGATGATACCTGACAGTGGCAGAACTAACACTTAGAAAATACATAGAAATTGCAAAGTAGCCAATTTACAGAAAGATCTAATTGCAGGCTGTGTGAGATGGTGCCGTGTCATTTTTGTTCAAAATGCTCTAAATTTGCATGTGAAAACTAGGCTGCATGTTATATAATGCGGCACAGATAAACCTAAAAAAATTCCATGTGAATCATATTAAATGTTCCATAACATGGTACAGCATATGCTTATCTAACGAAGGGTTGACTCATACATCTATTTACATATAATACATTTAAACTGGACTACAGAGTGATTGCTAAATGCTGCTTGAGCAAGACAAGTTAGATGTGGGAAAGTGTTCTGGCAAGCTCTCCATCAGGTTGAGGCGGCTGTCTAGTCAGTCAGACTGTGGCGTGCTAAGTAGGTCATACTGTCCATGAGAAAAAAGAAACACATACAGGGCAGGGAAAGAGAAGGGAGAGGATGGATGAATAGATGGATGAGCGGGCAGATGGATGGCTTCAGTGAAACAAATACATGGTTGAGAATAATGTTAGAAAAATTCACATACAGAAAAGGTTTTTCATGTGAATTTGCAACCAATATCAATAGAATCAACAATGAAGCGTCAAAAGCCCACTTAAAGAATGTATATATATGTCAAGCATTTTCATTTCATGCTTTCATTAAATATAATAATAAGTTATGCCATTTAGCTGCTGTCCATAGGGAGTAAATGTTCTAAGCTTATTCTTGGCTACTTTGAAGCCTACATCATGACTCACTGCTCAGTTGGCTCTTTTCATTTGCAATATGCAATACACCAACATCACTAAAATTCATGACATGCCACTCTTGGATGAAATTCAAACAGAATGAGATATTATTTTGTCCAAATGCAAATGGAAAGAAATTGCCAAACAAATGATGGCATTTAGTGAGCACTTTAGGACTGGGAGGGAAGTGAGAAGACACATGGGGACAAGTTGGAGCAGCAATGACAGGTGTAGCTGTTGACGTGTGGATGTATACAGCCAATCAGAGGCTCAGCCAGGAAGTGGGAGGTGCATCTTCATCATCTACCACGCAGGAAGCTGAAGTGGAGGACAGGGGGGAAGACACCAAGGACGACAGAGAAGAAGATTGTGTTTGTTCAGACCGAGGAGGTTTTCTTGCTGGGTTTGGGTTGAGTTCCGTCCAGCCATATTCACTGGTACAAGTTGTACCACTGTAGTTGAGGTCAAGGAGACACCATTAAAATAAATCCTTTGACAGTGTAATAAAACTTAATGATATTTTAATAACTAGTCTGAATAACTAATCTGCACTGCACTTGGGGTCATGCAAAATATTTATGGCACAATTATAAAATATCGTATGACAGCTTAATGTAATGTTAACACGAAGAGCTGAATATTTTCTTCAAGCCTGATATTTGGCCCTGCTATGGCATGTTGATGACGGATGGTTTAGTGTCTTGGTTAAGGTCAATTTGCCATAAGAAAGATGTCTCAATGTCAACTTTGCATTAAACATGACACAATTGACGAAAGAACACTTAAGGACAATGGTTATAAACATTTACATTAAGACATTAACATTAGGACTGTGCACACCCTTTCAAATAACGTCTTATGTTTTTGTTTGGCTCTGTAACACTGGTGACAACGGTCATACAGGAATCCACCAGACTACAGATAATAACAAAACCTGGAGAGGACTGAGGTCCCTACCCTCCTGGCCCACCACTGCATCCGTTTTTCCAGCTTCCAGGTCAGTTTTGCTTCTCAGTTAAAATGGTTCAACTTTTACAACCTCTCCCTTTTCTCATGTTGCTGGTCAGTCATGCATTTCCTGTGTTACCCACAATAGCTCTGTTAGGCCTGGTTGTTTCTCCAGCTGTGGAACACCACAGCAACACCAGACCTATTGAAAATTCTGACAGATTATCAATGTGGGCTGTGATTCATGCAGTGTCATATTTGATATAGCCTGTGCTAAAGTTGTCACCTGGATCTACCGGAGCCACATGGAGGATGTTGCCATCAGTGCTCCCATCACTTCATGGCCCAGTTGCCCAAACATGGTTAGTTCCTTTGACGGTTGCTTCAGCCAGACAACGACGCTCTTCTGGTTGGCTGCAGGCAGTTGTGTTGATCTGCCAGTGTGTGTGTGTGTGTGGGTGTTAGGATGTCTGCAAGCGGAAATGGAGTCATTTGGCGTTAGTATTGGATGTTCAGAGAAGGATATTTCCTTTCAGATTTGGATGAATTTATTCTTATTATGCCAGCGTGTTCTAAAAAGCATGAGTAATTTGAGGGCTTGCGTTGGCCAGCTCAGAGCCGCAGTGTCCTGCTTTCAACAACAAGATCAACATATACGCATACACGCATGAGACACACATCCACGCACGTATACTATACACGTCTCTTTTTCAACTCTTTCCCTTATTTCTGTTCTCGTGTCCTCTCCTCCTCTTCCCTCCATTTCTTCCCCTTCAAGTCTTTGTCACTTCTGGGTGCTGTGATCTTCAATGTGCTGCATCACTGGTGAAGCCACGAGCTATCTGTTTATCATCAGGAAGGGGAGGGACATAGAGAAAGAGACACAGAGAGAGGACGTCTCTGCCTCTCTCTCTCTCTCTCTCTCAGTTCGTCTAGTACACCCACAGACACAAACACTTGGCGACGTACACTCTTCCAGTCCTTAGTAGCCTGAGGGACACACACAAGGACACAGATAACAGAACAAACAGCTAAACCAGACTGTACCAACCGGAGAAGCTCTGAACTACATCACAGGTACGGTAAAGCTTTATGTGTCTGGAGCATGATTTTTTTTATAGTTTCTGTCTCAGAATGTGTGTGAAACAGTTGCCCTGAAATGTTTTTCTGGCAAAATTAAGTAAACTCTTTGTGAAGCCGAGATGAGTGTAATGTTTTCACTTTATCTCTAATCTGTTCAGGAAAGTAAGATTTAATCTCCTGTTTGCTGTTGCTGTTTTCTGTCAGAGGACAACAGGAGGAAGAGGAGGATGTTAAAATGAGGATGGGATTTTTGACACAGCATATGTGAATACTGCTGCTGAGGCTTTGTTCTCTATACTTTACTTCACCACCCCCCTCACACACACGAGCACGTATATATACACACACACACCTTCCATAGTCAGCCTCTGCATTGGGGTGAATAGCATGTCGACAGGTTGAATTTATTGGCTCTGCATGAAACAAAGTGCGGCATTTAGACCACAGTGGTGCCAATCAACAAAACTACACAGATTAGTGTGTGTTTGTCTTTACATTGTATTAGAGTTGTATTTACTAATGATGGAAGTATTAAAATTGTCCACTACAAGTAAAAGTCCTGCATTCAAAACCTTACTTAAGGAAAAGTATATAAGTATTATCAGCAAAATGGGTTTTTTTTGAAGTATCAAAAGTAAAAGTGCAGTAAAATGGTCCTTGTCCGTATTTTGCTATAATAGATGATCTTTTCAGATTAATATTCCTGCTGCATCATGTGTACATTGCACTTTACTGCTGTAGTTGCCTAATCTGCAGCAATGCATCATATTCTATAAAATCATCATGTTTGTAACACTGACTGTCTGTGAGAACCACTAAAAAGCCAACTTTTCATGAGCTTACGTAAACAGCTCTGTTCTCAGATTTGCGATGACGTATTTTCAGCTAATTCAAGAGTGTCGAAATAGGTGATTTTGAATAAGAAAGCTATAAAGGAGCACTTAATCCATCCATCCATTATTCCAAATCATCACATTTGGAGATGCATGGTTTTGACTGGACACAAACTGAAATCTGTAAAGTTACTAGAAACTAAATCTGTCAGACAAATGTAGTTGAGTAAAGAGTACAATATTTACTTCTGAGATGTAGTGGAGTAGAAGTATAGAGGTGCGTAAAATGAAAATACTCAAGTAAAGTACAAGTATCCCAAAGTTGGGCTTAAGTGGGTTATTCACAGTCAGATAATAAAGTCGGGTTGATGTGTTGAAGTTACTTCTAGAAAAAGTCTTTGCCCTTGCAGATGTAGGTGTAAAGTGGGAAATGACTGCAGAGAGGAGTGAGCAGTGTGTTTGGTTTGCAGCAGACTGAGGTGAGTGAATGATGAGTCGACACTAGGTGGAAATCATAAAAGTTGATTGAATTTGGTGCAGGCTAGTTTTAGTGGTGCCCTGAATTGCCTTGCTCTTGCTGAACGCTGCTGGCAGCAGCTGAAAGACGGCAGCTGTGATGCATGATGGACCAACATCAGGAAAATGAACTCAATTGTTGTATCCCTCTCAAAACCTTTGTAACTGGGACAATGTGAGCATCCCGTTCTTGTTTGGTCCTCTTACGTAATTTCTCCGTAGGATCAAGAGCCCCATTCCTCTTATAGTTTCCTTGCAGGGAGCATTTTTCACATTCTGTTTTAAAGCTATATTGGCTTTTTTTCCAACTGTGTGGCTCCTTCACTACATGAAACAGCCAGTGAAGCTGAGCCTGCCGTCCCTTTGGGAGCGGGTCTGTTTCTCAGCTCGGGGTTTATAAATAGATTTACAAAGAAAAATAGACTCCAGCTTTAGTTCCAACCCCACAGTCTATGGTTCCAACATGAGCCACATCTATACCAGCTCACACCTTATCACTGCTCCACTTAGTCCAAGCTAAATATTTATCTCAAGTATGAGAGTGCAAGGAATTAGAGGCAAACCAGATGCATGGAAGACTAATGCATGTACATAAATGGAATTGAAAAATTGGAATTTCGTGGAGAAGGTAGAATTTTGACAGCGCCCCCTACATTATTGTATTATCACTTCAGTTCCATGAGCTGCACAAGCGAGTGGCCACGTGGAGGCCGACGTTGTTAGCTGTTGCTTCCTTCCATCTGCCTGTGTTTTCTCCTGTCTTGATTTGAATCACTATGTAACAAAGAGAGAGCTGTCAGTTTTGACAGTCTGGACATAATTATAACACATGAAAGAGAGACATCTAGACCCCCCTCCCCCCACTCTCTATAATACAGGAGGAACACAGCAAGTGTATTTCCTCGCACAGAAAGAGTTCAAATTTCAGTTTCACGTTAAAGGTAAAGAGTCAATAAGTGAGGGTTTAACTGTCCTTTGGAGAATGGATGTTTTTCATGAATCATAAAATTGCTAATCAATACTCATGAGTCACTGCTCTTAGTTTGGGTTCTAGTTGTTTTGGTGCAACTCTTCTTGCATGTTGAAATCCCTGCACCCGGCTCTCAGCCCCCATCAGCCCCCCCACTGCCATTTTCAACAGCTCAACAATGGAGGTTGGCTCTGCAAGTGGGCCAATGGACAAGCAGTGCTCTTATTACCCTGCTCAGCATGCTGATATATTTCCTCTTTGCTCGATGTTTCTGTTGGATCTCTGCTCTAATTAGCTATGGTCTATTGGGAAATGGGACAACAGTATTTTATATGTAAATGTCCGTCTGTGTTGTTGCACTTCTTTCTGGCCACTATTAGAGGGTGATAAAAGCCAGTGAATGCAGTTTTAAAGACCTCACACTGGATTTCCCAGGGACTGCTCGAACTACTGTTCTTTTTTATTGAATATAAGATCTAAAAAGCAGAATAGCCTCAATGGCAGGACACTCTTTTTTCTCTTAATTGTTAACCTTGACATTTCTTTCCCTTGTCTTTAATGGCCATTTCCACAGGATCAGATTGATACCCTCTGTCTGCTCTGTGTAGTTTTATTGCATGAAGTCTCCTCTTATAATTCTGTGAATCTTATTACTGCCTTTGCACCTGCAATGCACCAACACCAGTACAGTAGACCTTGTCTCTTGTATCTTTATACCTGCTGCTAGATGGGGCCTGGATTGTTTTGGAACTTCCCTCCCAAGGCTGGCTGCACGGTTCCACAGAGCCTCCTGCAGACCATGTACGTAGGATCGTGACGCCACTGTGCCTACCTACATAACGTACCATACCGTGCCACACAGGTTCCTCCTTTATCCAGCCTGTGTGGATTTATCTATTGCATTTCCGTCCATCCGTTCCATTCTGTCAATCAGTCAGTCCAGTGTTTCACATATTCATTCCGCAGCAATGGGCCAAAGCCCACAAATCCAATGACACACCATTATCCAGTTAAACAAGGAATTAAACAAGCAAGCATAGGTCAGCCACAGTATGAGTATCTGTCATCTGATTAGGATCGATTTAGAAACCATTTTTAAATCACAACAGGTACTGGAACAGATACCAGGAATTAGGCTGAAACTGAAAATTCCAACAGCATTTGGCAGCAACTTATTCCAGGAGTCACATTGTGTCAGTGAGACAATCCAGCTCGAGCAGTTTACTCATTCTTCAGATTCTTCACCCTTCTATAGTTTTATATATATCAACAAAATCTCTTAAATATCTCTCTCACTCCCATTCAATTCAAACTTTGAATTCAGTCTTCACTAGTAGAGAATAATAAGCCCTTCTGTTTGGTGCTGTATCACAATGCTAATACCACTGTTGGAAACATTAAAAGATCTCAAATTTCTGGGAGCTTATGCTCTTGGTGATTGTATTAAAAACCATTTCCTGTCAATCACAACCCTTTCAAGCTAGATGAAAAACCCAAACAGGACAACGCACATTCTACACAATCACATAACATATTGCCTTGCTTAATAGCCTATCATAACGTGAGAGTTGAAGCTTGAACCTTGAACCTGCCATATTTTCATTTACAACAATAGGATTCAGTTTTTTGATAATTTGTCAAAAGTTGATGATACATTTTGAAAACAGCATTACCAATAACTATGTTGATCCCATACTGGACCTTTGGTGACATTTCAGGCCCACATCACTTTGTAGCCCACCCCATGTGACTTGTGGTCCACATGACTATCCATTGTCCAATCAGTGCATTGGGCCAAATCTTGTAGTTGTCCAGTAAGTTTCTGGATTGATTTGACTTGATCGGGCTTGATTGGGTGATTTAAGTAACTCTCATCTTCACTGGTTAATATTACTATACCCAGAAAGAACTGCAGCATCACAGCATGTTCTGTCATCACTCATACACACGCAGATTATTTTTTTTCCCAATGTGTATGTTATCTATTCCTGTTGCCCATCCACTTTACAATATCAGCCTGGGTGCTGGCTGTCCTGTGTGACTGTGGAAGGAACTGTATGTTCCACACGTCTCTGCATGCATATCATTACATCTTTGTTATGGAGTTTCAGTGTGTATGGAATATAGTCTTCAACTTAGTTCAGACGTCTGTGGTGATCATGATTACCTTGGTAAACACTGCTGAACGAGAAAGTCGCATAAAAAAACACAGATATGCTTTTTGTGCTGTGTGATGACTGCAGAAAAAAATGTCATGGTCAGAATGTATGAGAGCAGATGTCATGTTGTGTTAGAGTCAAGGGGATCCATTCACTAAGTGACTGCTGCTGCTGACATATTGGTTATTGAATGTCTGCTCTTTGCCACTCTGTGGTCACTAATGGAGGGTGTCTATTAAAATGGAGGATGGCACACCAGGGGCAACAGCTTCATATGTGTGGAGACATGAGTTTGCATTTTGCCCTCAAGGCGATTCATTAGAAAACTGAATGCACTTTACTCTCAGCAATAAAGCAGACAGAGATTTGAAATGTTGCTGGATAGGGATTGATACTGAAATAGAACTGTGATATTATTTGTATTATTATTTGTACAGAACAAAAATAGTAGGCTGCCATGTCAGGATCATAATCCATCAAGCTAAAAATAATAATGTGCTGTGTTTCTGTATCACCTCCTCAAATTCCCCTCAGCTCTGTCTGAGTGTCTGTGAAGTAGCAGCCATCAGAGGAAAGCTCAGTCTGATGTTGGTAATAGCAGCTGCATCAACATAATGACACATCAGTGCTAAAAAGTGCAATGAATGGAGATGATTTGGGTAGAATGAGATCTTCTACTCTCTGTAATATTATAAAGAGGACAGTCCAGACTTGCTCTATTTGGAAAGTGGCTTGAGATGACTCCTGCAGTGATTTGGCACCATATAAATAAAATTGAATCTGTTGTCTGCCAGTCCAATAAAAACACCTGTGCCTCCTCCCCAACACAATGGAGGTGAGAAGAATTGGATTTGACGGTGCTCATGACATTAAAAAGCTAAATTAAAGCATTCAACAGGAGTGTGTCTTTCCAGAAAACGCATCACACATCGCACACACCTTAATGTTAACAGTTTTCATATCTGTTCACACTGAGGTCTGCAGATTAGCCAGAGAAGCAGTGACACAGTTTCTTCAAACTAATGAGGTTGTTGAATTTTTTAATTGTCATTCGGAGGCAGAGAGGAAAATCTTACAGCTGCCACTTTTTCAAAAAATCAAAAACTGCAAACGAATGAGAAGCAACTCTTCATTGACAAACTGCCATGAGATACCATGGCTGTAAGGCAGCTGGGTTTTACAAAGTGTGCATTGTTGATGTTGAATTCAAAAAGAGAAAACCGTTCTCTCTATGTTGCACCAGCAAAGAAAACAGTAGCCTAGTTTACATGCAATAGCATTTTATGGACCTGCAGTGGAATATAAGGACATGCTTGAGTTTATACATGGTGAAGGTTTAATAAAAGATTGTGGTTTGGGTTAAAATAAGTATGTTGGCTACATAAAGTCAGTGTTTACTATTTCCAAAAATATAATCAAAGAAATAGTGTCAATCTTTGTTGGTACATAAAATCATCTCCTTTTGTTAGATACTATAAAATTAAGTAGAAAAAATACGCTATGTCTTTCTGCAATTAGGGTTATGGGATCCCTGCTTTTTTTTTTTTTTTTTACTCAATTTGATCTCTATGTAATACCTCTAGTTATCTCCATCATTTATGTATTTATTCCTCTATTATTTATCACCAATACATTTTCATCAAGACTTACTGTAAAATTCTCTTTCTGGGCAATGATAACCCCTTCATCCTGTTATATGATTTTGCTTTACACCTCCAGTGCCACTCAGGAGTAAAAAACAGCGCAGTCAGTGCTGTTGGGGTTCTGGGTTATGGCCTGTTTTCAGTGAGTAATAAAACCATGTGTCTCTGAAGGAAGCGACTGCAGTTTGCTCAGGAAGCTATTCATCCCGCTCTGCGCTCTGCTGAGCTTTGCTGCTCGACATCTGGTTCTCCGTTTGGTTCAGGAAGGAGTCCGGCAATCACTCCCCTCCTCCCTCGCCGTGCTGCTGGTGACCACACACTGTCTGTCCGTCTGCCCTGCTGGCATCCACCTTGCAGACCTGTGAGCGCACTATAGAAACGCAACCACTAGAATGGACATTTGGTTGCATTTTTCACTGCAGCTGCCTGGACGATCCAACTATGCCATTCAGCTTGAGCCAAATAAATACAGGTCATGGTGTGTGAATGTTGGTGAACATTGTAGTGAAAAAGATGTGATGCTTGGCTGTGGTTGTAGTTGGCTAAAAAAACTGGGCCAACTAGAGAGAGGTAGATGAGACCTTAAGCAAATTCATAACATGACAGACCTGTAACTGTGAATGTCATAAATCAGTGGTGAGATTGTGACATAAGATGTTCATTTCCACTGTGTTGTCCAACTAATGTATGTTACATCCCCAAAAGTACGTGGGCACCTCAACATTAAACCCATATGTGAATGTTAAGCATGTCATTCCCAAACCAAGTCAGTCTGATTGTGGTGTGCCACACACAGCTCTGTGCTTGGCAGTATGCAGGGAGTTGTGCTTATGCTTGTATGCTCCTGCTCAGCCATGCAAACACATGTCATGAAGCTCCCACCCCACAGCCCCAGACCTGACATGGTTTCCTGATTCAATTTGGGACTCCAAAAACATTTGTTTTCCTGCTATTTCCTTCAGCATGACGCCGTCTCTGTACAATTGCATACTTTTCTGTTGAGCTCCTTGATGTTTTCACTTCACAATCACATGCACTTTGAGTTGACTGTGGCAACCCTGTAATGATCTGACCAATAGCAATCTCATGACAGTGACACAGTGAAGCAACCAAATTGTTTTTTTAGTTCCTAATCTACTGCAAGTGTTTTTCAATGGAGATATTACCTCTGCAGACTTGTTCTATGCCTTTGTTAGCAGTAGGTGTGGCTGAGACAGCTGAACCCACTGACTATAATGGCTGTTACATTTGAGGATACAGACTGTGTCTAAAATCAGTCTTCATTAGCTATTAGAGTATTATATTTGCCACCATTTTATTTGAGAGTACCAATTCTAAGTGTAAAATTTAGACAACTTTTTACTCAAAATTGCACAATGCAATGCTTCACATTTGATAGTAGTGCAAATTATAGTTATTTAACACTATACCCTTCAGCAATGACACAGTGAATGAAGTCTGAAATCTCATTGTAAACTAGTTCTTCTATTTCAATGGATTCCTGGACCATAAAAAGATAAGATAAGACAATTCTTTATTGACCCCCCATAGGGGAAATTTCAGGAAGTTTCACTACCAGGACAGGACAAAAACACTTCCACCCAAACAGGGACTTGAACCCTGGACCCACAGATTAAAAGTCTGATGCTCTACCGACTGAGCTATCCGGGCTCTAAAAGCATGCCCTTAGCAATTGGAATCGCATTTTAGTTTAATAGTTATACCTGAAAATTGACATTTCCATAATGGCGGTTTTCCGGATCACCTCCAAAATTTAATCATTTGTTCCTTGTCCCAGAATAGTGACAATTAAAGGAGTGCTCAGTGTATGCAATGGCCAAAACTCACCAGAGTACCACTGGCCTCTGTGGTCACCTTAAGGTGGAATAGATAAGATGAGTAAATATATTTATCACTTTAATCACCGCTCTCACCTAAGGCCGAGGCAGCTCTTCATCCAGCCAACACGCTCCCTCAAAGCTGGGAACATATTTTAGCTTATACATCAGAGCAGGATGAGAGCAGGAGATGGCCTGCAGCCGGTACTTACTGCTGGTGCCTGGACGCTGAACTGAAAATCTAACTTCAAACTTTTCACTCTCTGTGTTTGTGTGTGTGTGTGTGCGTGTGCGTGTGTGTGTGTGTGTGTGTGTGTGTGTGTGTGTGTGTGTGTGTGTGTGTGTGTGTAAAATATGAATCTTATAAAACCATCTAAATAATATAGCTGAAACAAATATCATATTTTTTCCAATATCAGCATCACACTTTAAGTCAGCATTAGAAAACAAAAGGTCTTTTACTTCTAATGCCTATAATATTTATGATGATGATGATGATGATGCATTTAAGCTGAAAATGTCAGATCAAGGACTCTGCATTATTGATCAGCGCATCCGAGGTTAACTTGCTGAAATATTTGGTGTCATAACTTAAATCATCAATCTTTCAGTCAGGAAATAAATCTTACATCTCCTCTGTGGTGTCTCCTGCTGACATTAATGACTTAGCTCACTTCTCTACTTGAGCTACTGTTACACTACTTTTTAACTTATTGCCACAATCCCACAATGTCAGTTTCAAATGTTACAACAAGTAACTTCAACAACAGAGAGAATCAGGTTTATATCACAGACTGGCTTTTATTCCTAATTTCAATTCAACTCATTACTTTCTCCATGTTGTCATGATAAAATGAGGATGATGTATTTCCTCTATTTTAATCTGAAAAGGCTTTTATATAAGAATATATGGTAACATGATTTATTATAATTTTATTTGGAAAAGAGGGACAGGTCACAGAATGGATTAACTTACTTGTACTTAACTAATGTACAAAAGTTATACCCATGTATATACCCATGTCCACAATCTTTTCCTAAACCTAACCAAATAGTTTAGGTGCTTAAACCTAATCAAGATGTTTCGTTGCCTAAACCTAACCAAATTTAGACCATTCCACAACATTAACCACATGTTTGTCTGGTACACCTGTTACTGGTACTCCCCAATGGTCATATATGTTGTTTTGGAGAATGGTCACACAGTATATGTCATTCTAGGAGTCACTTATGTACTTACTTACTTAATAAATAAATGAGGAATTAGTTATTGGTAACTTATTCCAACATTTTTATATCTTTATTGGACCAATATAAAGTGAATAAGGCCTTGAACAGCTTAGGGGTGTTGCCCACTTTGTCTAGTTGGTTATCCAGTGTTAAGGTTTTCAGTGTTTCATTAGTTTTTAAGGATTTAAGGTCCAATGAAGTTTAACTTATACGATAACATGATATGATATTTCCTAATGATATGGTCTAGTTCAATGATTCAGGGAAACTTTGTACACAGTGGTATGGATTTATTTCCCAACCCTTAAGAATAATATTACATGTGAGAATGTGAGAAAACAGTCTCTTCACACGGTCCATTTAGTAGCTGTTCTAGAGCTTTCAGCAATATCTCATGATTTTCATCAGCAGGCAGAGTTTTTTTCCAAGCATTTTTAGGACTTGGATGTTGGCTTAAAAGCCCTTCTGGGGATGAAAATGATGTGATATGATCAACAGCTCTTGAACAACCACTGAAGTGTGTTGAGATGTTTCTTAAGTGCTGTTTACAAGACTGAGTTGTGAACCTCAATATTACAGAGCATTATAATCTTTGTGTCTTATTCATGTGCAACAGCTTAATTTGCTGATGTGTTTTACATCCATTTTTTTGCCCATTTAAAGTTCTCCAGGTCACTATTTATATTCAGTCAAAGAGGCTGCATCTGACAATCTCGTCCCCTAATATGGGATTTTAAATTGGTCCCAAATTGAATTCCAGGCAGCCTTAAAGTGCTCTTAAATGTGTCATTTAGAAACCTGCCAATACTCCCAGTAAATGAATGGATAAGGCTGAAGAGTACACAGGCTCAGTGCTCTGTTCTTTGCACACATTTTAACTGCTGGAACCTAAGTTCATCTTACCGCTGTACATTATGGTAGCATCAATGTGCCGTCGCATCATGTCGATTGGACACACATAACAGAGATAGTTTGTCATAGTCAGGTGTTGCCAATGCTGCTGCTGTTTCATAATGCTAATATTGACTCACTTGTCCAGCACAATGGTACTTTCAACCTTTGATTTCCTGCTTCTTTAATTCACCCTCTGAGTGGAGCAGTTTGATAATATCTTCAATCCACACTGAGTTAAAACCAGTCAAGAATGCCAGCGTCTGTCCCACTGTTTGTGGCTGCAATGCTTTACCTACAGCTCCCAACTGTGAGGGAGCCACTGATGCTGCTCCATGAGAGATCACTCTACCTGAGGTTGGCCGCATTGTAACATAGCATGGGAGGTTCTATGTCCTCCTTCTGCTAGTCTTTGGAGTAGTTTGATTGAGTCTCGATGCCAACTCTCAGCAGGAACACATCAGATCCATAATGTCGAGTTCATGCTACTGGATTATAACTCTGATTTTCCACTCAAAGACAGTTTTTGGAGATTGCTGACGAAAGTCTGACAAGGAAGCTTTTTATGCCAGAAGAGAAAGTGCTGCTGAGGGTTTCAGTCTGGAGCTGATAACTGATATTTAATATTTAATCCTCCACTCCGACATTGATATCTCTGCTCTGGGTAGCTTCCCTGCCACAGAAGACTCCTCTAGACATTCAGCAGCTATAAATAATTAAAAGTTTCATTTCAAATGGTGGAGAGAGCTGAGTAACCAAGAGTGATTTAAAGACACTTGTAAGCAGCGTCATGATTACAGCACTTTTGCTTAAAGACGTGTAAGAACATGCACGTGAGCAGGCCTTTCTGTTCATTTTTGCACATGTTGAATGAAATTCTTCCTTTGCCTTCCTCTATGAACACAGTTTGAGTTGAAAAATAGAGATTAAGAAAAATAAAGAATAAAATAAAACTTCCAAAGAAATATACAGAATATTTACAGTTGCCTGATGATGACCACGGTGGGCACCATCTTGATATCAATGATGAATGAATGATTATACGCTCAGTGACTCTTTACTTAGCCAAAGAGATTCTTTCACTAACACCGAATATCCTCATCCCAAGAATGCTGATGTTTAACAGGTATACTGTTTAACATGTTCTTCATCATAGTTTAGTGTGCAACCATCTATGTCTTTCATCCAGGTGCGACATTATGTCTGCAGCCACGTCCGTCTCAAGTTCATCATCATCTTATCCTGTTAGACATTTGTGTGACATTTTGAATAATGAGTTATGGCCAGAAATGTGTTTCGTGAGCTCACAGTGATCTTTGATTTTTGACCACCAAAAATGTAATCAGTTCACATTAATCAAGTGGAGGTTTATGCCAGATCTACAGAAATGCCTTAGAGGTGTTTTTGAGATATTGCATTGATGAAAAAAGCACAGATGTAAGGTCTTAGTGACTTTAACCTTCCATCAAAATGTGATCAGTTGAGGCCAAGTGGTGTTCCTAAGATATGGCATAAGAAATAGTAACCTTGTGGTGGCACTAGAAAACAAGTCAGTGGATCACCAAAGTCAGTAGAATACATCCTCCGGGTGCCATGAATGTCTGTACAAAATTTAGTGGCAATTCATCTAATAGCTGTTGCTGCTGCTGGTGGCAGGAGATGAAAAGTCGTCCTTTGGGCACTGCGGTTTTCATGACAATCCAACCAATAGTTGGTTAGACATGAAAACTAGGCAGCTCATTCAGCATGTATAGGGCTTTTGCACTGAACTACTGCACAGAAAGTTTTCTTATCTTTATAAAAAGTTGTTACTGAAGTCAGTTTTGTTTATGTCGCAGTCTCTGTTTTGTGTCCTTGGTGCTTGTACTTCACCAGTCACTCCATCTTCTCTGGCTCTTCATCAGCCAGCAGGAGCATGCAGGTTGTGCTGTGTGATCTGTGAGAGGGAGGAGGAGGGGGAGGGACAGAGGGAGAGAGAGCATCCATATCCTTTAGAGCAGTGGTTTTCAAAGTGTGAGGCGCGCCTCCCCTGGGGGGCGCCAGAGGGCTTCAGGGGAGGCGCGGCGAGTGAAAAAATAAACCTGAAAAGAAAAAAAAGTGTAAACATCTGACAGGAGACGAGATGGATCGATTTTTAGTATCTCAAGTGAAAGTGAGAGAGGGCACAGAGTCTGGGGCGAGCAGAAAACGGAGGAAGTATGACCCTGATTATTTAAAGTTTGGCTTTTCATGTATTGGTCCTGATGATGCTCCGCTGCCACAGAGTGTTATCTGCAAAGAGGTGCCAGCTAACGACAGTATGCGACCATGTAAACTCCGGCTCAGCACTTTTACTCAACCTGTTTGAATTGTTGAGCGAGCAGCTTTTCTGGTATGTGGAGCAAACTATTGAAACAAAAGGAACGAAGTACATTCAGTATGGCACTTGTTTTGTATTTGAAATTTCAGCTTCAATGCTTTTATTAAGGTTGGTGTTACTATTTTCTGTGGTGGATAAATCCCTCAGAACACACCCCTCCTACCTCTGTCCTGTTTCTATCTCAGGTCTGTCCTCCTGCCTCATTTGTCCCACTGCTGTTCTGCGGTCCGTTTGTGCTGTCCTAGTTTCCAGGTATCGACTCAGTGATTGCACATCAGATCAGATGCTTCCCCTCCACATGGCTGCCATTGATTTCCTGTGTGACAGAAAGCTTCTCCCTGAGCCTCTTTACTGTCCCTTCATCCCTTCAAAGGGCTCCACTGTCACTGTGCGACTGGAACTAAAACAGTGACCACATCAAATTGGCCACATCACAAAACATTTTTTATATTAACAGTGGGTCAAATGATTACTGGTGATGTGAAAGGGGATGCTCATAGTGTAAAGCCCACAGAAAATTATCATCCAGCTCTTTCCTGTTTTAGCCTCTTCTAGCGCATTGTTTTGGCTCCCACTACTTAGCATTTGATTAATTAATTAACTGATTTATACAATTTCTAGAGCTGTTTTCAATTCACTGAAAGTTTTTTTTTTGTTCTTGTTGAATTGTATACCATGTCATTTCAGGTGAATTTAGATATATGGTATATCTGACTACTTGCAGTATAATGCATAAATTATATCCACACTACTTTACAATACTGCCCCATTTGGCACTGTTTAACCTTACTCCATTGACCTGCAGCAGGATTTTTATACAGTATAGTAAATCAATTTAAAATTGATTTCTTCAGTTAATACAGTACATGGTACATTTATATTCTGACATCGTATATAACCATTTACCCTTGGTTATACTGTACTGTACTCTGTACTCTGTACTGTGATGATGGTTTGGAACAGTGTTAGATCGAGGTCACCGCCTCTGTCATGGTGCTGATCAGTGTGAAACGCTGTGTGTACCTTTAATCTGTCTTGCCTTCGTCTGAACAGCACATAGGATCACAGTAATGCAGACAATATAAATGGAGTCTCATAACCCCAAATGAACTGGAGGAGGAGGAAAAGAAAACAGAGGCAAAAGCAAAGAGAGAAAGTGCCAAAGTGAGAGGTGTAATTTGGCAAGATGTACTTGTGAATGGAGAACAAAAGAGGACACTGTGTACTTTAAAGCAGGAGAAGAGAGAGCAATAATACCACCTCTATGAGTGAATACAATGAGAATGCCATGATAGTATTCATACTATGGATACTATGAATAACCTAGCATGACGTACAAAGAAACAAATGTGATTGTTGTAAATGTGACAATATGAATGAGATGAAAGCACACATGATAACACATACGACGTTGACAAGTTGGTCTCATAAGATGGTGTAAATAATGTGTAATGTGAAAAAAAAAAGCAGTGAGGAGAAGGTGAGCCACACCCGATGGGACCAGGCGAGGTTGTCATAGAAACCCTGTCTGGGCAGAACTAAAAAGAAAAAAGAAGCAAAGAAGAGAGAGAAGAGAATAGAGGACGGGTCCATTTTGTTCTCTTCAACAAACTGCTGTAAAAGCAGCACTTCTCCCCAAACTAAAAAGCCACTGTTGTTCTGAGAGAAAAAGCTCTTTTTTTGGCAGCGTTCCTTCTGGAAGGACAGGACACAGCAAATAGGCCTGTAAATAACTCCTCACCCACTGACACTTTGGCTGCCTGACCACAGTTGGTTGAGGGATGAAGAGAGGCTTTGAAGTTAGGCCCTCCACTGCGGAGAGTTGGCCGTCATGACCATGTACCTTACTGGTCAACTTGATGGCTTTCCTGGCAGCTCTGCTCATCACATAACGTACAAAATACTACACACAGGAGGTGAAAGGAAATGCAAAGAATCCATCATGTGCACATGTTACAGGATCTATCTATCTTGATAACGTGAAGAATATATGAAATGATAACTGTGTATACAATGCACATTATGATGTCTTCTTGAATGTCTTTTTTCACAAATGTAAAAAACCTACTGATTTTGTGCAAACAAATCTAAGATGCTAAAGCCCCACTAATGCCCCCAAGAGGCTGCATTATACATCACAAAACTAAAGCTTTGAATATAAGATTAAGATTATACCACCTCAGTCATGCACACACAAACTGGGAAATTTGACCTCTGCATTTAACCCATCCGTAGGTACACAGCACAACACAACAACACACAGGGCATTGACCACACGGAGCAGTGGGCAGCCTTATATTGGAAGCGCCCGGGGAGCAGATTGGGGGAGTAAGGTGCCTTACTGAGGGGCACTTAGACGGTGTGATGGGGAAAGTGTCCATGTTGCTCCTCTTAGGCTTGCAAGTGCTGGTCTGGTCCATCTGGTCCATCCCCCGGTCCAGGTATCTTTTTGCCAGTCTGTGGCCTCGAACTAGCGACCTTCCAGTCGAGGCCCTGCTTCTCTGACCACTAGTCCTCTCTCCCTTTTTTTTTTTTTTTTTTTGCAAGCAGCTTCAAGTGTGGCTGTTTGGACACTAACATTTGGACATAGTGGGATGACACACATTAGAAACTGGTTCATTTGGAGCATACCTCAGCCTTAACTAATTTTGAAACATGGCGTACCTTTCTACGTGCCTGCAAGCTAAACTTGGCTGTGCTTGTTGGAAGTTTGAAGTGATGATCTCACAGTTCTCACCTGTGTGTGCCCTCTGGTCGAAGGGGAACAGGTCTGACTCACCTGTAGCCTGAGGAGCGGACTCTGCAATGTCCCCCATCAAAGCTAATACTGAGATTATCTGTCAAACCAACCAGCCCACTCTTTTCTCAATATAGGCACTTCACATATTATTTTCGGGGCAGAAGGCAGATGGCAAAGTTTGTCAAAAACAACTATCCAAACAATTAGTAGCTGCCAGTGTAAAGTTTGTCTTCATCACAAACCCTGTTATGCATCATTTCATGGGAAAGATGACTACAGCAAATTCTATAGAAATATGGCCAGAGCGTTCAGGATACCTTTTTCCACACCAAAGAATTTTTGACTTGATGGTAGTGCCAGAGAAAAGGTGGCAGACACTCATCCTCTGGGGACCATAAATGCTCGTACCTGATTTCATCACAATCACTGAATGTTGCTGCAGACCAACGTGAACACATGATAAACAGACAAACTGACAGAATTTCAAGGCTTACAAATTCAAATCTCCACACGCCATTTAAACACACTATAGATACACTAACAGGAGACAAACAGTCTCCAACATGTATCAATGTCTCTTGTTAAAGAAACAACTAGAATACCAGGACATAAATCAGAGGAGGACAGCACAGAGGACAGTTATCTTTCCACGGGCAGCAGTGGCGTCATGAGGCCAAATATAGCCGGTGTAATGCAATGGTAATTGATTTCACAACCAGCTGTCTTATATAAGCATGTCAGAGTGAATAGAGATAGTGATCAAGAGAGGGATGAGATGAGGTGGAATGAGGAAAGACAGAGGTGGGAGGATGAGACGGGTGAAAGATGAAGAACTGAAGTACAGAGAAGCTAGAAAAAGGACATGCTGGAGTGGGAAGAGGAAAAAGAAAAGGTGGCCATAAGAAGGGATAATATGCTGGACAACAGAGAAGGAGAATGTAGAGAGACAAAAAGAAGTTGACTGTCAAACAGTGGTGACGAATTTGAAAACGAAAAAGAAGCAGAGACAGAGTCATACAAACAGAAGCTCAAACGGGGGAGGATGAAAAGCACGAGCAGCAATGCTGGGTGGATCATTTCATCACCCACCGACACTGACTGGATATTTTGCTTTCATGTGCTTTTACAAGTCATTTAATGTCAGTAATGTTTTAACTCTTAACTTTAAAGATGCACTAATTGATTAGTGCCAGTGCTGATGCAGCATTAACACTATTTACTTATTTTTACTGTCCTTTACACTTTTTTCGCATCACTACTTCTGCACACTGTCAACTTCAGAGACCATGATCAAAAGGTTCAGCTCTTTAAGGACAGTTATGCTACGGCTTTTCTTCTTTCTACCTTATCTACTTTTTAAAAGGTGAAACTTTTGACACATTTTTTTACAAAAGTAAGTAAATGGAGCAATCTTCACATGCTCTTCAAACCTTCTTTGAAAATACGGCTCCTTCTGCACACTGTCAGGTCCAGCCGTCACTTAAACTTCCAACAGAGCGAGATGAGGAACTATTGAACTTCTATTCAACTTTTTGAATTCTTATACAGATTTGAAATATCACAGTTTTGGTTTCATGCTTTTCTCACTCTTTTCCTGAGTTTAAAATAAAGTAGATGTGTATGAGAAAGTATAAAAACAGTTTTTTTAAACTTGCTTTCACTCTCACAAATTTCACTCTTCACCCATTATTTTTTTCATGAAAACGTAGGAAAGCTTGATTATGTGCCATGCTGGAAGAGCAAGCTTGACAGGTGTTGCAGCATAGCTACCTGGGGAGGACCTTTGTGAACAATTTCATAATTCAATTTGGTCTGATCGTAAAACTTGCTAAGCAACACTGTGGCCCAGGCTTAATTCTTTCCAAACTATTTTTAGTCTACGAAAGCAGAAAAATAAAATGAGGATTGTTAGTGAGTAAAGAGCTTCCAGATATGTGGTGTTTAGTAGAGCAACTGTAAAAACCAAGTGTAATGTCAAACAGAAACACAGAAAAGGAAAAAATGCGCCTATTATAAACTTATTATTTTTGTGAGCCGATAAAGCTTCAAGGAAGTGGTGATAAACAAGAAAATCTGTGATGACGGAGGAACACAGCAGACAGGCAGCCATGAAGCGAGGGAGCAGGAGGAGGAGAGCTGGTGTTGTTTGCTCTCTCTTCTCATATTAATACTCCTTGTGGCTCCATTCCAGTGGCCTCCAAAAGGTCACACTCACCCATTTAATAAACTGGTCACGATGGGAGGGAGAGAGCGAGGGAGAAGGTCGAGGGAAAGGAGAAAAAGAGAGTGGAGAGGAGAAAAACAAAATCAGTGGGTCTGATCTAATGTTTGTTTTGAAGGCTGACCGATCAGCTGTTGACAGCCTGCCTGATATGTTTCATATTTATAACTATGTCAATTTTGGTATGAAAAAAACAAGGCGTCAATGATTCTTCCAAAGTACTAAAACTGAAGTCAAACCTTATTAGTTAAGTCCAGTATGCCACATGTCAGTGTGTGCAGGTATGATCTGCCTTCCAGGGTCTTGGAATTACCAAAATACTCTGTCCATCATGACAAAAGCTTGTATGCCCATTGTTCGAAACCAGTCTTTATTATACCAATTTAGGATTCCCATGTTACTTTCTATCTTGGTATATATCTGTATTATTGAACTTCCATTTGTCAGGGGGCCTGAAACAAAACTACAAATGATTGTGTCAGCTGTGTGAGCAGGCAACTTTTAATATGTTCACCACATTAACTTTAGAAAGTGATAATATGCCAAGTTCATGGCTTGTTGCACTGCCCCCAAGTAGCCACAAAAATTGAGCTCATTTGGACACAAAGGCATCAGCCAACTCTCCCTGTGCTCACAAAGTCACCTTGTGTCTTGTTGCCAGTGGCACAGATTAGTCCCATATTAGCTCTGACGGGTGGAGCTTTAGTTTAAAAGTCTGTCCAGGGATTATGTATATTTTTGAGGGTTGATCTTCCCTTGTAAGTAGTGGCTCCAATGTTTTCAGGTCACACACACACAAACACACACTTCATCAGTTGCTGGGGGTGACTGTAAGAGGCATCTGGGCTTTGTCTCTTTGAGAGTGTCAGATAAAAACAAAGGTTATGCTGAATGGCTGCCAGAGAGCGGAGAGAGAGAGCCGTAGAGGACAAACGAGGTTGGACAGACGAGGGTGGGACAGGAGGGAAGAGACAGAGAGGTGTTGTGTGTACTGCTGATACCACTGTGAAGTCCTTTAAGGTCAGTTACCCAAAAGACAAAAAAAAACATTTTATCCAGAGACATAGTTTAGGTTTTACTGGCCCTGCTGTTGAGATATTTGTCTCTGAAATGTCTGCTGCTGCCTCAGTGGAGGTGGCTGTTGTGTGTGCTGTTAAATGCACATTTGAAAAACTCAACAGTTCATAGATAATCACAGACCTTGCAATCACAGATTTACAGCAATTATCTAGTCATACTGTAGCAACTGTAAGTGATGTGAAGCTCTGGATCTCTCTGCATGCCTCAGTGGTGTGCATGGGGCTGTAGGAGGAGTGATGGGAGGTATCAAAGACTTTGGAGGTGATGTCTTATTTTCACCTTTACAAACCAAAAACACAAGAGTAAAACAGCTCAGGTGTAGGCTGCCTCATTAACTACTAAGTCAGCATTATTTCTAAGGCAGAGGAGTTGACAGTATCATTACCTAACTCCATTATTTTGAGAGGGTAAACTGGGCAAAAACAAAAAGCCTTGTTCGCAACTAGCACATACACTGTGCTCCCCCAGTGTGTACACTGGTCCTGGATGCTACTCCTGTATCAGAGTAGGCTAGCCATAGCCATACTTGTTGTGCGAGTAGAACAGCCAAACCCATCACTTAGTCTTTATCCTCAAAGTCTTATCTCTTGTAAAAATGAAAAAAAAAAAAAAAAAGTTTGAAAATATATAACTTCTGTGCTGCTTGTCCAAGTTATTTCTATAGTAGGCATCCAGTTATGAAGTTATGTTAGAATGAATTCAGGTCTGATCTCTCCAATGCATCCTCGTACCTAAATGAATGAGAACCAGCAACAGGCACACATAGTCATAGAACTGTAGTTACATGCAGTAACTAGTAGTTACTGCATTTAATGCTGTTGTGAAACAGCTGCAGTTGTGAACATGTGCTTGCAGTTTGGTTGGGTTTAGGCACCAAAGTCAAAGTTGACTCGTCCAAAAGTCCTATGATTTTTTAATCCATCCATCTATCCAACCTCTTGTCCCCCTTCATACTGCGGCACCATACTTCCTCATTTGTTCGTGTCATAATTATTACCTCCACGAGGGGTCATTGCCAATGGAAATGTGAAGCATGGTTTTGTCTGAGAGCATGGACCAAAAATGATGTTTCAAAAATGACTAAGAAATAATTGGAGTGGTAGATCTGCCCTGTTCTCATTGTAAACCATGACCATGGAAAGCTTGACACAGGGGGCAGATTTTCACAAAGGGTTAATTGTATTTAATTATGTTACATATTGTATTTCAGAGGAATAACCATAATTTGCACCAGCCTGTGGTGGAAGGATTCTTACCTGAACACATTCTCTCATCATTCAGTTGTCTAACCTCACAATAAATTGAGAAAAGTATTTCCAAAAAGTGTTGGGAAAGAGTCCAACAGCACCTCAGTCTGCTGATGTAGTATCAATAGAAAGTAAATTCAAAATGTGTGTGCGTATGTTACTGTGTGTGTGTGTGTGTGTGTACCAGTGTTTGTGTTGTGTGACTGTGTGTCTCGCGTTGGTGGACTCATGTCATCATCCAGCAGTGTTATTCTACTGACGCAGTCTCACCCTCTCTGTGTGTGTTCGTGCGTCAGTGTGTACTGCTGTCCTTGGATATAACGGTGTGTGTGTGTGATTGTGTGTGTGTATTTTCATGTGACCTCAAACAAAAAAGGCCAGTTTAATTAGACCTTATAGACCTTAGACCTCAGTCCTCTTTGGGGCAGCAATCTGTGCACTTCCAAGCGCCGCTTTATACGGACTATTCTCGGTCACTAAGCATCTATGTCGACTCCAATTTAGAGTGTGTCTTTGTAGTCTCACAAACTAGAGCAGAACATCACTTAACTGGGCTCCTGTAGATACTGTACTTTGAACTTTGGGAAAAAAACAAGATGATCTGTCACTAATAACTTTGTGTTGCTTCTCTCCATTTTGGATTTCACCTCTTGGATTTATTTGAAAAATCGACACACTTTTCTCGTGGATAGAAATCATACCGTTTTAATATATCCTGCATTGGTGCCACACACACTCCTGTTAAACTCAGGATTGCAGAAAAATGACATTAACTCTGATTTTGTACTCATTGTACTGGAAGAGTTTTTGACTTCTAGCAGTGGAACTGAGCATCGATTTTATGAATGTGTGCCCATTCTGTTCAAAGAAACTATAAAGAAGGAAGGTTCATTAGGCACAAGATCAACACTCTAATGCTTGGTGTTCTATTGAAGCCAATGGGAGGCGCATGTAGAAGTACACTCAAACCCAACACATCTACGTTGCATGACCTTTGATCAAGAAATGCCACTAGCAAGCTTCAGAGAACACAAACTTGTTTCCAATGATTTTTCCAAATGTGTGTATTCGTGTATTTGCGGTTGGTCTCCAAATATCCATGGATGATTATAGCCATGCTTTACAGGGCTCATGGCAGGTGAAATGAAAGTGCTCACTAGGCGAACAAAAAACAAAGTTGTAACATGACAAATTGATTTGTCCCTTGAAAATATTGAGTTTCGTATAAATATTGTTGACAGATGGGTATTCTTCATTCCTTCTCTCTCCTTCCTTTCATTTCAATTCAATGGTTGCTTCACAATGATTGACAGGGCTAATAATAGCTAATGTTATGGGAATATCACATATTCAAATGAAAAATTTACAAACCTCCTCTGATTATTAACTCTGCATTGGTGGGCTGTAAACTAGTGCTGAGTACACACTAGGCCTGATTTCCCACGTGCCACCAGTTTTTGGAAATGGCTGAGCAAAGCCCTCATATCAGAGGCAAGTCAGTGCTCGATCACTATATGTGGACTGTTCAAAAACACGACTCGGGAGGTTGCCCAAAAGATATCTAGCAGATTTCCTTGTCTTGTAAATCAGTACACGAACAACTTGGCGACCAGTTTCTTGTGGACATCCATTTTTGGAAAAGAAAAAACTGTTCTGCACTTGGCATCTCTTCATTTCCCGTGTAACTTGTGTGTTTTCATGACAAAACACGGTTTGGAGACCAGACAGACTCCTCTCATCTGACCCCCAGGTGACCCTCTGTTGCTGATCAGTCATGTAGCGTTCTTCAAGATTCACCATTACCAGACAGAAGCTCATGTAGTGTAACTTTTAACAGAGTTGATCATCAAAAAATATTGATTATGAATAAAACAATGTCTGCTGTAATAAAGTCAACACCTGGGGCCTCATGTACAAAACGTGCGTACGCATAAAAAAGTGGCGTACGCCCTTTTTCACGGCAACATTCAAATGTATCAAGAGTGAAAGGACTGTGGAAATGTGCGGTGCTTCACGCTAACTTCATGGCTGGCATACGCACATTTCTACAGCTGTGGATCCTTTGGCGACACTGAGAGGTGATGCTGGGAAACTGTTGTAATACATAAATGTGAAAACAATTAATCATCGGACTAAGTGATGTGTACATCAGAGACACATGAACAATTAATACTGATGAAAAATTAACATACGCAGGTGTCTGCAATTACATGAGTGGATTCAAAAGCATGCGTAAAGTGGGGCAAAAAATACCATTATGGCTGCGTTAGCACTGGAAGACATTGCAAATGGTGCAGTAAGAAGAGAGTGTGTCTACAGAGACAGAAGATTTCCTGGCACATGATGACAGCGAGCTCATCAGCGCCGTAGAGCCGAGCCGGCCTCGGAGCGCAACACGGCGAGGAGCCATGCGCTGCCTGTGCCCATACAGGTGCTGACCACACTGGGGTGCCTGGGAACCAGGACCAGAGGGAGCTGGCCGGCCGATTGAGAATGTATCAGTTGACCCTGAGCCATGCCAGCCGTGTTGGATGGCATTATCAGCAAGTCAGCCAGTTATATCAGATTCCCATATTGTGCAGCTGAACAGGTCGACATTAAAGCGCAATTTGCAGCGAGAGCCGGTTTCCCTAATGTAATCAGAGCTATCGACTCCACAGCATCATTACTCGTCACTGGTTAAAGTTAGTGACTTGCTGTTTTTTGCTGGTTAAACTACAACTTAAGATCTTTCTAACAAGCCCCAGATTGTCTCTGTGTGCAAAGTACTCATGTTAATAACCCCGCGCGTAAAGTCTGAAATGTCTTAATCAGCCTCACATTTTCCCCGGCGCACTTCTGCACTAATGTGCAACAGTACTCACGAACCAGGAGCTGGACCCATTAACTTGTATCCCACCCAGGAGGCCATCCGGGCCCAGCAACATTTGATTTCAATCATGTAAAAGAGGCAAGGATGCAGAATTCACTTATTCACCAATGCATTTATTGATTCACTGATATTTGTGAGGACGCCTATCAGTTGATCTAGGCGATCATTTATGCCGCCTATTGCTCTCACTATTTCGTCTTGTGACTCCAGCACAGCAGGGGTGAGGGCACGGCCAGTTGGGCGGCCGGCAGCAGGCCAGCAGCAGGTTGTGGCGTACTGACGCCAGGGAAGCCAGGGATGGTAGAGGAATTCCCCGAGCCGGAGACACTGGGGATGGCTGTGTTTTAAAATAAATTCAGCAATCAAACATGAGTCAAAGTCTCTGATATCCTCTTTTATATGCTGCCATGTTTAAATTTTAATTCAAAAGATTCAAAATTCAAACCAAATAATAGCATCCATACAGCATTTACGCATGAACCTCTATCTTAGGATTTGTATGTGAGAAGGCTACTGTATGAACACATTTGTTGTGAGTTACACAAATACATACGTAATCAGAGTCACCCACATGTGCCCCCACCACCCCGAGAGCAGTGTCACACAGAATTGCAGCAGCTCTGTGGTCAAACGGCGTCTTGCTCATGCTTTTCTGATTCCCGGTCGTGCGGACAGGAGAATCTCTGGCTCATTTAAATGCGATTTGCATATGTAAATTGGGGCGTGGACTGGGAGGGGTCGGATACTCCAACAGCTGCGTTCAATTCCACGTTGATTCGGATGTACAAAGAAAATGTGCTTGGATTCATTCGTACGCACGGATTGATACATCTGGATTTTTTTGTGCGTAGGACGTTTTTCGGATTTGAGCGTACGCCATGTTTTATCCACGCAAGTCTTTGTACATGAGGCCCCGGGGCTGTAATCACATTCATCCAGTACCCTGCTGTGGCTAATCTATTAAAGGCTGGGCCATTATATCAACCACTTACAGTAACACAACATTAGCTAATGATCCAGAGTTAATTTAGGTTATTTTATTTTAATTTCATTTACGGTATTATCACAGTTTAGCTAAACATAGTCTGTAAGTATAACCTCAATCACATATGCATAAGAAACTCCATGTTATAAATCTAACAGAACGTTAATGTGACTTCCATGCAAAGATGTATTGCGTTAATACAAAGTAAATGAAAAGCACCTTGAAAACTCTCTACTCTCTTTGAAACTAGTCTGCCCAATCACCACTACATCAACTGCAGCCTCTCAAATGTGGCATCGATGTGGTTTACACACCACACATCGATCCCTGATTTACACTTCTCTTGGTTTTGTTTGTCTCATGCACCTGTTTAAGGACATACATGCGTGTATGTGGGTGACTGTCATGATTTCACATCTTCCAGTGACCTAAATGAAGTGGTGAGAAACACAGCATTGCCTCAGCAAAAGTAGAAGGAAAATAACTTACTATAACATGTAAACATGAATATAAACAAGAGAGGTTTTGGAATGCTCAAAATATAGTGTTTGCAAATGTTTTCTGGGGAGGAAATACATTCAACGGGGTCATTAGACCTCAGAGATACACACTACTACACTAAAAAATAACTTTGTTTGTGTAGCAGAAAAACTCAACAGACAACCTCTGCTATTGGAAAGGTTTCACCTTGCTTGGATCTTTAGCATCACTGCTTCTGTAGCACATGTGTGATAGTGACTTTTCATTAAAATTCAGTGTGTACTGTAAATAAATCAGGGCAGGTTTGCAACAAAACTAGTTCCCATCTTGATTCCATTTCCTCTGTTCGCTGTTAGTTTCTCATCTGTCAGCTGCTCAGATTATTCCAGTCCCGTCCAACACTGAGTCAGTGATCTGATCCCTTCCATAATTTCACAATGTGGATTTGTGAAGTTACCCCATGAATGACTCTTTCATTCCATTTAACTGAGGCTGAACTGCCATCATCATGTAAGACTCTTGCAGCAATGCAAACGCTGGTCAATTTTGTTCTTTTAGGGTTAAATACAAACACCAGTCTGCATGATGAAATGATAGTGTAACCTTAGATGTGTGTGTGTGTATTTTTGTGTGTGTTGCCATGGTGATCGCAGGTTGCTGTCCAGGATGGCGGGGATGAAGGAGCAGCAGTTCACGGAGGAGAAGCCCCTGCTGCCGGAGCAGCGAGGAGTGGACTCAGACATGGTCAGTCTGCTACCTTTATTTACCGTGTGTGTCCTGTGTGCCATTAACCTTCTTGTCTGGGTGTTCACAGGCTGATTAGTGTGTGCAGGATGAACCACTCTGAAACTCTTGGTGCATTAAGACAGAGATGTTTGTGCTCATTAGCTGTGATGACTTATAATTAGACATTGTGCTTGTTTACCAGCGGAGGAGGAAATTAATGAACTCTATCCAACCATGACTCTTTGATAACAACACCATGCAAAGATGAAAGCTCATTTAAGCTGAGGGAGAGAGGACAAAGAGGGAGAGAGAGCATGGAACAGGCGGTGGGTGGTTACATAAAGGCCACTTATTCCAGTCCACTTATCCATTACCTAAGCAACAGGTTGTGGATGAATCCGGAGCTCTTGAATGTTTTGAGAGTCACTTGTTGCAGGAATGATGGAAATGGTGGAGACGTGCCAGATCTACTTGAAGGAAAAAGGACTCGAGGAGGGCAGATTTGTGCCTCATTTTCTCCTTAACATTTTTATTTCTTGGTGAGTTGGTTATTATTCTTTCAAGCTGCATGAATGGAAGTGCAAAAAAACTAAATAAAGGGTGCTTCATCGAAGAATAATGAATAGTAGGTCTGAGTGGCCAATTGTGAGAAGGCTGTTTTTATTATTGTGAGAAGCCAACAGACAGCAAAATCATTCCTGCCCAGAATAGCATGAAAACAACATATTGAGCGAACCATAAACAAGAGCAGAGCTTTCTTCTGCTTCTGACAAAGCTCTGCTGGAGGAACCAGTGAGGCAGTGAATGAAGCCACTGACTAAACATGTTAGCCATGACTCATTTGGCCAGTGAGTCAGAAATGAAAGTGTGCACGCAGGAGATACAGTGGGTCAGGGTTTTTTGTCCCAGCAGCTTATTAGAAGTAACCTCAATATGCTGGACATCAATATGAATGACTAATTCTGCTATTGATCAGCTCATGTAGCAAAAGATCATTAGGCCCGCTCATTACGACTCTGCAACTGGTAAATTATCGAGGTCATCGACTGCTGCCGCATTGATCCGGTTACATGTTTGCGTGACTGAACGGTCCGCTTGTTTTATTGTCCTGTCGAAGACGACTTCAGCTGAGAGAAACACTTGCAGTTTTATCATCTGCCTCCCTCCTCTCCCAGCTCATTTAAAGTCTGTAGCTCTGGTGTTATGCAACAGTGTGTTAGTGACCTTTAAGAGCAGTTACTGAGTGATTACCTCCTGGCACCAAACACTGGTAAATCTCTGCTCTCACTCACTGCAAGTCATGTTGGACTAATGTTGCATTCAGTTCACAGCCATAACAGAGAGGTCCTTATGGTTTGGAGGGTTTTATTTGTTGAAACTGATTTGAAGCCTTAAGGTGTCAGGAGTGAAGTTTTCGTTTTGCGCTGGAACAGCTTGGTCAAGCTCAACACTTAAAACAAGAAACAAACTTATATTGATACATTTGAACTGTCCAGATCTTTCCAGCTATTCCCGTCACTAGTAATGATCGCATGACAATCTTTAATTTTAGTCTTTTTATTTAAAAAATATTTAGAAGTTCTAACACAGCTTCAGACACTTCTGTGAACAAAGTAAATATACTGACAGTTTAAAGGTTTAAAGGTTGGTGTTAATTTGCCAACAAACAAAGCAGAGCAGTAACAAAGGTAGTGAAGGCGAATAAATGTAATAATGTTTCAAAGTAACCATGGCTGTTCGCACCTTTCTGGACACTGAGGTCATGTATGTTTTCCAGTAATCTGTGAGTTTTAGCAACCTGATTTAATATTCTACAATTATAATCTAACACATAGTTGATGTTTTATAGACTACTGAATAAGTCAGTATTTCTTCACAAGAATTTCTATTTCTTACATTGAGAGTGCTTAGATCATCATGTTGGGAAATATAACTTACCAATATAAAACTGGAATAACTGAGGAAATGAAATATGAAAAATCCAACAAATTCATACCTTCTTTTTGCTGTGTGGTCACAATTTCATGTATGCAGAAGGAACTTAGGAACTTGAAGCTATGACCTCATTATATTAAAGATCCTGGCTCTGGCCCTGAAAAATGATGACATGCCTTCCACAGCCTTTTCCACTCTGAAATATATATGTATGTGTTTCCCATGTGACATGAATGCAGCATAGTCCTGGCCTGGAGTTGCATGTGCTCAGTGTAATCCAGCAGGTCCTTGAACAACCTGTTCCTCTATTTCTATTGAAGGAATGCTAGACATCTACAGCTTGACCTTTCTGGTGATGTTGGAATAGAAATGATGCCAAGTGAAGCCAGAAGTCTCTTCTTTGGAGATTTAAAGGTTTAGAGGATCACTGAGCGCATTTCTAAGACTCCCATAAACATTGCATCAGGAAATGAATCATGTACTGTTACTTTTTGTTTACTGTATGTTGCTGCTCTGTCTTCCCAACACAGCAGGATAAAGGAGAGGAGGCATCGGGGGGGTTACCGTGCCCCGCCAGCCCCGCGCCCCTTAACCAACCCCCTCCCCCCAGCCGCCCCACTCACCGCTGGCATGTGATCGCACGGCACTGGCTCCGCCAGACCCGCCGTCGGACCAGCGGGGTCCTCCCGGTAACTACCAGAACCACCAGAACAAGCAGAAACATCTGACTGCCACTGAATCAAACACACACAGCCAATATGTGCACACAGCTGTGTGCAGCTGAGCAGAAAACCCAAACACCAGACACTGCAAATTCATAACATAGAACAAAATCATGAGGAAAAAGCAGCAGTTCATAAAATCACATCAGTATTCAGTCATTCATCAATCATTCCCTCTAAGCTCTACAGAGGACTTTTTTTTAATTTAGTCATAGAATCTGAACCAGCGTGGCTGATGGTGAATGCTACAAGAAATCACCCAGTGTCTGTGCAGTGTTACATCAGGAAGAAGGCTGGAAAAACATGTTGCAATGGTGGAAGTATTGGTGAAAAAAGAATTAAGCCTTTACTTCATTAAAAACAGCAATACACTGAAAATAATACTCAGTTTCAAGAAAAAGTGTTGTACTGAAAATCTCATGTAAATAAACATACAGAAGTATCATCAGTTAAGTGGAGTAGGTCTACTCCTTATGTAACAGAATGATAGTAGTTGACATGATTAGTATTACTCATATATTAACATGTAAGCAACATGTGGTTAGTCATAGTAAAGCTATTAACTACCTCATTTTAAACACTCTTACTCAATGCATACATACATATGTTTAAGGCAATATGTTTTTCAAATAAAATCTCCATTTGCATAGTAACTATAGTTGTTCTCCATACATCTTATATCACCTGATCAGCTTTGTATTGTTATATACAAGTCACTTTCCTAGAAAACAAGTTTTTTGCCCCTCTGGACATCTCCATTCATTGCATCTCTTAGATCAGACTTAATCAAGTGAGCTCCCTGATCCTCCTGGACCTCATGAGTTAAACTTAGTGCTGCAGTAATTGTGCTTTTCAGCAGAGAGATCTTTTTCAAAAGCCTAAATGGGCCACAATCTACATCACAAAAAAAGTCTGCACACACACAGACTTTGAGATCAGCTACGAAAGGAACACATCATAGCAGCAAACACAACACTGCACATGTACCCTGTTTGAAATCACAGCCTGTAGGATCACATGGGCAGAGTCTTGGCTAAAGGGGGACCCACACCATCTGTAAACATTTCCATCAGTCCATTGCTCAGTGGAGTCCTTCACTAAGACAAAATGGGAAACAAAATGACACAAGCCAAGCCTTTCATGTAGATGTCACTACCAACAGTACAGTGCACTCCGTCTGACTGAGCTCAGCTGCTGCACATCCTCTACATGCAGTATCACTGGATGGGAGTTATAAGAAAGAGAAGAGTGCCACCTGCTGGTCCGACCACCGTACTGTCATCACTAACATGTTCCCTCTGACAACAATGAGCCATTTGCATGACATCCACAGGGACTGAAGTTGCCCTTTTAGTTGCACATTTCAGTTGAGATGAGAAATCATTGTATTGGATTCCTTCCTCCTCACATCTTCAGATACTCAGGTGATGATACAGTAGCATATTGGAAAAGTCAATATTATTTGAAGTTGTCACATGCTTCTTACAGGGCAGCTTCAAGCCCTTTTGTTTTCAGTGACGTTTTTCTCTCTCTTTAGGTGTGTCCCTGATCTGACTTTGTTCACTCAGTGGAGTGCCACTCCTGTCCTTTCTTTTCCGGTCTGCTAATAACTTCAAATGTGATTTTCTTTACTCTTTTCCCCTACCTTAATCCACCACAATTCCTTTGGACTTTGTATATGTATCCATCTTTAATCCTGTCATTTTTTTTTCAGAAATATCTTCAGAAATTCCCACATGAACTCACAAACTAAGATATTACTTGTGCATGTTTAACAAGGAAGAAGCGTGGAAACCATCTGTCTGACAGTTCTGACTAACCTCATGTGCATGTCCTTAATTTTATTTTTTTGTTGTCCAGATTTCCAGATGTTCCTTCTCTGCTCTAAGCTTTGCAAAGGCAGCAGAGCAGGAATAAATGGCATGTGCTGAAATAACACAGGTTAAGATCAGCTAACTTTATCTGTTGTGCTGAAAAATGACACAAACCAACCAACTATTAAGTGTTTATCATTTTCCAGCTCATCAGTGCACATTCAGTTATGGATGATAAACCTGTTTTATGTCAATACATCTCTTAAATGCAGAGTCAAGACCAGATTCCTCAACAAGTGAGCGCTGCAAGATAAAACCGATTTTCTTCAAGACTTCTATCCAAAAACCTTTTGGCTGACATCCACTGTGTTCAAAACTAGAAAGTTTTGACTGGCACAGCTGTCACTTCCACTGAAGCCAGTTTGTTATCAATCAGTGTCTCTGAATCTTTAAATCTATTTTGGCAGTGGAGGAGTCAGACTGGCTAGCAGGGATTTTCCCCTTGGCACTGATGACAAAAATGTTATTTTTATGCCCTGATCATATGCCCCAGATCATCCTTGTTTACAGACGCATAGATGACTGGTGGCTTGCTGTGGGGGGAATCTGGTTGCTGTACTCGCTCTCATCCTGTATATGTATATGTATATATGTGTGTATATATATATATATATATATATATATATATATACATATAAACACACCATCTTCCCTCACTTTTTGCTGCTGATTTGTTCCCAGTCTCCCACATGCACTTAAGTAAATTATCTTTACTGTCTCTCTAGAATCAGACACACTGGAATAACAGGTGTATTTTTCACGCCACCAATTTTACCTATCAATCTGAGTTTGCTAGTCATGGGGAGCACTGCCCAGCTTGAAAACAGTTGTATCATGTCTTCTGTGGCTCTGGAGAGAGTAAAATAACCCTGACGATGGGTGAGGCAACAAAACACCTTTAAAGGAAAGCCTGTGTTACAAACTGGTGGGGTGAAATTTTAAAGACAGGCGAGTGTTTACCAGGGTCTGATGAAAGCCACTGCCTTCTACTACATTATGGGAAATTTAGGATTCAGTGTTTTTGGAGCTTGAGACACTTTAGGGACGAAGACTATCTCAACTTCTCTTGCGTCAATTTTCACGTTTTTTTTTTTGTTTTGTTTTTTTTGAGTATGTCTTCTGTGAATATCCCAACCAATTGAAGTGCAATACTAAATAGCTGGAATGCTCCATTATGTAAGTTTTACTTGCCAAATCTTTGTTCATATTAAGGGAGCAATTAATGTTAATTTGAATACCACATGTTTCTGTGTATGTTCAGAGACAGTTGAACATTATATACTGTTTACTGCTAAGGTGCTTCTGGGAAACTGTGTTTTTCTGTGTCTGTGGTTTGGACCTACAGTGCACAGCTCATGCTGCTCTTCTGTAAGTCTAGTGGCCTACAGCTCCAACAGTGGATGCACCCTTTAGTGTGTGAGAGATGTGTGTGTGTGTGCATGTGTGTGTGTGTGTGTGTGTGTGTGTGTGTGTGTGTGTGTGAGTTCACACTACTTATCTCCTTCCTATTTTAACTTTTTTTCTTGCCGTCTTCTATCTCTGCTTGTGTTTCTCTGCAGGAGAGCTGTGAACAGCTGATGCCGGTCGGGGATTGGAAGGTATGAACTGATGTGTGATGTGTGCGCAGCTGTTATGTTGAGATTGAGCCTGCCTCTCTCTCCTATTACCTTTTCTTATCAGAACATCTTGTTCTCATTGTCTCTCGGCCTTTGTTTGTCATCTCTTCATGCCTGTTCACTCAGGTAAACAGTGATGCTTGCCTAAGTCAACAGAGAAATGAAAAAGATGAAGGTGTGAGATAGATAACTGTAATTTCACAAGGCTAAATATAACAAAGATGATACTAACTACCTTAAGATTATCCTAAAAATGACATTGGCCTGATGGTGAAGTCATTAGTGCAGCAGGTTTGAAGTCATTGTCCAGTTCAGGCCCATATATCTGTGTGGAGTGTGCTTGTTCTCCTTCGTGTGTGCATCCAAAGACATGTTGATAAGGAAGAGGTAGCTCTAACACACCCATGGGTGTGACTGTGAGTGTGAATGTCTGTTTTTCTGTGGCAGTCCTGTGATAGACACAAGACTCGTGCATAATGCACCTGCCTGTCCCCCAGTGATTGCTGCCCGGGATAAGTCAAGATAATGAACTGATGGATGGAAAATGAGAGATATCTGTTTAATAGCAATGACTCTGTGATTATTTGGCTGAAATGAACAGCATTCACAGTTCGTTTGTACTGTTTTGAAACAAGACACACTTTGGAGTTTCAAGCTGTCCTTAGTTTATATAGTGACTGATGCTTGTTTTAAATTTCAAACAAGCTGAGTTATATCTTGTCCTTTCATTAAATTGTAATGTCAAAATGACCACAGTAAACTGTATCTATCAAGTGATACCACTTTACTTCAGGAGTGTGGTGGCTATTTTAGGACACCTCAAGCTCAGCTAGGCCACTTTTTTAGTTTCGAGGCCTCGTCAGGCTTAACCTATAGCTTTCACACTGAGCTGTACCTCATCAGTCAGTTACTCTGAACACTTACATTAACCTGTGAGCATGATTTTTTGTCATGACAGATAATAAAAGCTTCTCTTTAGGTGTACCACTCAGGACCCTGACACTGTGCATGCTAGCTCACTGGTTTAATAAGACTCTTATATGGAATGGAGCCATTGTTAGTGTTATTCATGACACCTGTTCTTTGCCTGTTATGTTATATATATAGATGTCATCACTGAAGATAACTTAATTCCACTAGTTATAAATATGTGAAGAAAAGCATGGTTTAATTAGATGGGAGAGACTAAAGGTGACGCAGCTGAGTGGTCTGCTCTAAATATACCACTCATTCATAAAATACACAGCTTCATATTTTCGTTAAAACACTATCAATTTGATCAAGTAATATGAATTAAAATGAGATACCAAGTACTGTTGCACCATGTGTGCATTAATTGTATCTTTCACTCCAGTTTAAAATATTAGTAATATTAATATTAGTATTAATATTAATATTAGTGATATTAATATTTTAAACTACTCAAGCATCTGAATTCTCCAGTTTATAAACTTGAACAAGCCATTACACCATCAGTTTGAGAAGAAGAAGTTGAGCTTCACACTTGCACCAACTCTGCTGGATGATGAGACCTTCTCTCATCAAACACATCTCTCTCACACTTTAACCTGACACTTGAAGTTCTCAGAAAATAACGCTAAATTTTTGATTGTGCTTTTTTAAGGATTCTGCCTCTATCTCATATATAGAATTCATTCTTCAAGCTATTAATGTTTTTTTCATGTGTGTTTAGCTTAAGTGCAGAAGTTGTTACAGATGTGGGAAATCTCTCTTTTTTTATTGCACATTTTGGCCACAATTTGCTGATTACCTCATTGTGCACTTGGGAACTTTTAAACTACAGCATGTAGACTGTTTTGTTTTTTAGTGTATGTGCTTCTTTAGTTGTGCACTCTTCGCAAGCTGGGTTTCGATGTGGGCACTATCCACCTTCTATATTTTTTTCCTGCTCATGCAGTTATTTATAAAACCTTGACTGGGAAATTATCTTTTCCTGCAGAAGATCAAAGCACATTTTTTTTCTGGCTGTGTCAGGCAAGTGCACGTGTGGAAGCACACATCTCACCTTTTGCCCAAGGGAGTTCATGGGCTGTTAGTTAAACAACGTCAGCAGAATGCATCATCAGTAAAAGCTGTGAGGAATTAAAAGCCAACACCTTTTCAGAGATCAAGAGGAGATGCTATAAATTGTGTGTTAAATCTGGAGTACTCTTCACATTCACATCTATGTCTATTGGAGATTCATTAAACGGAACTTAAAATGGCTTTTTGAAGCATAAGCATCACACAGGGAAAGATCTTATGGTCAAGTTTAATGAATTGCTTTAAGTCCCTCCATCATAAAAGATGGTAAAGGCGGTGTTAGACAGATTATGATGATGAAATTTCCCCACAAGCACTTTGACATTTGAAGGCATATTATTGGCCGACTAACTGAGAAAAGTAGATGTGATTTTCTTAGAACTGTCACACCTGTGCATGAAGGATACAGGAAACAAGAGGTGGGATCCAAATGCAGACTAGGGAGGACGAACTGGTGCAGGTGAGGCAGGCAAACAAATCCAAAGGGTAGCAGGCAAGAATCAAAATCCAGTAATGGGCAAGGTCATATCCAAGTAAATATCCAAAACTGCTAGAATGCTAGACACAAAAAGTACAAAGACAAAGTGGCAAAGAAAGAGGGGGGGAAACGGACTAAATACACAAGGGAGGGAAGGCTGAAGAAGGAAAGGTAAAATTAATCCGCAATTACAAAGACAAGAAACACACAAAGGCAAGAAGTGACTGAAACAAAATGAGAGTATTTCAAAATTAAAGAAGGAGCAAAGAATGACTGAATGAAACAAGAAAAACATAACCTAGTGGGCAGAGCAAAACAGTACAAAAACAATTACAACATTTGATTGATTAAATCATATTATCCATGGTTGTACAAAGACTATTAGGGAGACTCATACTATTTGATAATTACTGCAATATCATCTGTTAAATTACATCAGTTAATGTAATGAAAGCAAACTTTGTGAATCAAAGTGAAAAGATGTTACATTAGTTCTGGCATCAGTTATCAAAAAGAGCTTACATAGAATAACAGGAGGTAATAATAGAAGAGTCAGAAACTAATAAAGGCTTTGCTGAATTGTTCTCCGTCATGTGTTTATCAGAGAACAGTTTTTGCAGCATCCTCATATGTGTCAGACTCAGAAACATTGCTCACTGCACAGACTTGGGCATATTGGTTACTAGCTGTAATCAAGGCTGCGCATAACTGGCATAACATGCGCAGTAAAAATAAACATTGCGCAGCAGAAAACACTGAGGGAAGTGCTTTTCCTCACGTTTACTTACTGAAGTAGGCTTTTCTCCATTCATCAGTGGCGAGGGGTGACCTGTTACAGTGGTCATGCTGAAGTGTGAACTACAGCCAGCGCCCAATTGTTGGCTATTTACTTACTAATTAAAACACGTCATAAGTTTTTTACAGGGCCCCCGGAGGTGTCAGGTTGCAGAATATTTCATTAAGGCGAGGGCACGCCTTCTATAGTGTGGGTGCGCGTTAATAAAGTGTTCCCTCCACGCTATAGCATAGTGAGGGACTGGGATAAATAAAGCGTTCCCTCCACGCTATGTTATATTGAGGGACCAGGATAAATAAAGCGTTCCCTCGCTATATCATAGTGAGATGCCTCTGGGGCTCTGTATACCTCCGGGGCTCCGTTTTCTAACTAGTACATCAATGCGATTTTAATAGACACTCTCACACTCAGAGTTTTGAAGTGAATCCAGTTATAAGCATGCGCGTTGGCAGATAAGCTGCTTCACTGACAGCTTTTTTGCCATTCAAAATGCTCATGTACAGTAAACACAGCCTCGAGCCGAAACAAGCTGTCAGCTTTCCAGCTTTTCGCAAACAAAACAGGATAGATAAGGCAGGAATTTCAGACCAAAACAGTAGAACTAAGGTATTGCATTATAGAACACACTGACAGATGAATATTTTCAATTATTTTATTGAAGGGCTTGAGCATGCACTGCATTTATAGCTTATTATGACCGCTCGCCCCTGCCATTCATCCCTGGTAACATAGCAATCATGATGATTAGTGTGTCCAATAATTATGAGCTCTTACATTTCTTTCTAGATTACGTTTTCCCCATGTTAGCAAGACATGAAATCCAGCGAATAGTTAGCTTAAGTTGCAACCAGCTCACATTAGCCCATTTCTCTGGTTTTAGGATTTGCTATTATCAAAAATCATCAAAAAGCCCAAGAAGCAAGCCACGTGAAGTAATTAGTTTGGCGTTCAACTACCCACAAAGAAAGAGACAACTGACCCGCTTTCCAGAGACAACCATGTCTTCAGGACATAAACTGGCTCCAGACAGGTGACAACCGGACTGAGATGTGGTGAAAAATATTAGCATTTTACACAGCACCACGCAGCATCTCCAGCTGCTCCCTGAGAACCAGACCACAAAAGTTATAAAAGTTATACACCCCTGACTATAATTCACATACACTTTATTATAATTCATTATACATACAGGGATGTAGGCACCCAACTGCTGTTCTTCAAGAAGCGGTTAAGGCAAAACCACAATGTCATTTTTATATTTCTCTGTGTGTACACATTAAACAAACAGTATAGCATATGTTCCTTGGTGAGCTGTAGAAGTGCTGCGAGGTGTACTGTATATATGTATGTATCTGTTTCCTCCTGCTTCTAGTGAAGCTGAAGACTGAAAGTTTGAAAATCCAAAAAATCTGGAGTGGTGTTATATGTCCAGTTCTCCAGATTTCGATGATGACAAACAAACAAAGCACCAAACAAAACCGTCTGGCAGTGAGCCTGATCAGCTGAGTATTCTTAGAAGTGAGCATGAGGTAGCGTGACAGAATGTCAAGTAGAGACATAAAAGTTAGCAATAGTTTTATGGCTCAGAAAGAGAGGCTTTAATTCCAAAAGGGTTTTTATAAATAAGGATTAGCAATTTTGGTACAATCATATTTTTTTCAATGAGAATACCACATCTTATCTGCATCTTCCCTGTCTGTCCTACCTCATACAGTGTGATATAAGAAATCCATTAAGCCAAGAATTAGCTTCATAAAATTCTAAGCACAACATCACATTTACACGATGATCTGACAAAGATAGACAGGTGTGACTGTGTCTGAGCATGTGTCTGGTTTGGGGTGTGTTATGTGTTAATGCACTGCTTAAATAATACTTAACAAGATAGGAAATGGCAACATTACTTGAGAAAGTAGTAACTGTTGATGCAATTTTGATATAAAGGCCTATAATTCAATGTTAAAAGTTCTTCAAATGTTATGAATTAAATTAACAATGTCAGTCGTTATCCGCTTCCACTTACTCTGTTTTGTTAAATCGGGGCTTAAATATCTTTCTGATATCGATATTTGTTCAAGCCTTTGCCCATCACTGATTGGCAAATGCTCACTGGCAGAGATTGTATGTTTAAAGTAGACGGAGTGATGCAAAGTCAGCAGGGAGAGAGAGTTAATCTCTGCTGTGGAGGAAAAGGGGACAAAGTCAGAGAGAGAGAGGAGGGGGAAGCAAAGAGTGGCATTTCAAGTTGAGTCAGCATGCTGAGTGTTCTGTCAACAGGAAAGGGGGGATAGACATAGAGAAAAGGGGGAGAGACGGGGTTGAAGAGTCAGGACAAAGAGCCGGGAGACTTGGGTGTGTATGTGCATGTCAGTGGGAGTGTGTGTGTGCGCAGCAGTCAGCATGATGGTGACACTGTGACACCATCACAGTCATGTGAATATGCACGTACGCTGCTCAGCCTTGAAACAAACATCAATATTCTAGTTTATTTCAAATGGAGATGTACCTATGAATGTTAAAGGTTCTTTTTAAAAGGCAGAATGAGCATTAGTGTATATTGAATTTTCTTTTAAGTCTTTGAAATTTTGAACAGAGTTGAGAGTTTGGCAGTATTTACCTCCTCGGCTGTGGGCAAAGTAAAGTCTTTTTGACATACAAATGGATTAAAAAAAAAATCTTGATTAACTGACAAGTTCATTGTGGAATTGCAGTGCTTTAGCAGGGTTTGAATGAAAAAGATTAATGGCATGTTATAGTGTTCCATTGTTCCAAAATGTAGTAGCTCTTTATTTAAGGGATTTTTACCTCTTTTCTTCAAAAAAGTTCAAATATCATGTTCGTGATTTTAATGAAGATAATACTCTTTATTTAAAAAGTATGTTTGACATATGGCAACGAGACATGTTACAATTTCAAGTTCTGTCTACCCAGTGTTAATTGTTCATTTCTGTTATATGCCAAAAATATGTTAAAGAAACTTGGTAATATTATTGATGATTCTTCTTCAACTCATAGGAATGTGATAAAACCACATTAGACATAGACACATACAGTAGATGATGCATCCAGTTTAAGAGATGCGTCTGTGATGCGTCCACCATATTGCAGCAGGTTCTGGTCTCTTCAAATAGACAATGCCAGACTTTTGTTCTTCTTTTGGAAGCTCTACAGACAGAAAAGCTGAACTCAAGCAACAAGGAATATTTTTTTTTTTATGTGAAAAGTTATTTTACAATATTTCATCATTATGAATGTGTTCAATTTGACATATCACAATAAGTTATCCCTTTTATAAGTCAAGTCAGTTTCCATTATCTCACCTAATATCGCAAATCACTGTTTACTGTAAAGGGGTTTTAAGATCGGTACAGTATATGACACCCTCTGTCCTTAGACCCTCTGTTTGAAAAAAAAAATCCCCCCAGAATAACTTTTTGAGCTAACATGAATTTAAGTAACTGGCTTGATACTGAGTTAAACTAGTCGAGATACATTTTTATTGTCCATCTCTCTTGTATAAACACCCTGGTGCTTTGGATTCACTTGTCCAAAAATGACAGCCTGATTTATCACAATATGTAACTGTTACACTGCTACTGCAAATATATTTTATATTTTTTGTGTGTGACTTAAAAAATCAAAATTTATTTTTATTATAATTAGAATTGTGAAGCCTGGCATAAATGTACTTAACTGGAATGTTTCTTGCAATTACATCTTGTTTTTTAATTCAATCTTCATTTATTTCCAACACTATAATCAAATTACATCATGGCAGCCATTTTACACACAGTAGGAAATAAGAATGTACTAAGAAGCTAATTTCATACAGTAAGTTAATTTTAAATATCTATGTAAGATTAAGTATTTTGGTGTGAAAATCCACATGTATTATTTAACCTAGTACCCTGTATGTTAAATTCATGTCTGCATGAAAAGTGCTTTAAAATTCAGCAGGTATGAGGATTTTAGCAGAGGATAGACCTCCTGCCTTGAGAGACGTATCTGCATTAGGAGGCGCAGCTTCCCATGACAGCCATGTTGCATGTGGATATCAGTTAGCTAAAACTTGGTTTACATTTCCAAAATGATGTGTATATGCTGTAAATGATTCATTTCTCCAGTGGCCTCTTCTTCCTGATCTAACAAAGCAGGTGAGGGAGGTGTGGGTGGAGGCCAACAGTCATCAGCGGACAGAACTCACTAAAGCTAACCGTACCTAACTGTACAGCACTGTGGCCCACCATCTGGTCAGATTTAATCATTTGAATCCCTCTCGTAATTTTTATACCTTTATCTGACAGCTATACGTCCAGTGAGATTGGAAACCTTAACAGGCTTAATATTGACAAATTTAAGAATGGAGTCATTTACCATTTTGGTAAATCTCTGAATAGGCTGTTGTAGTAATCAGTGCTAACCGCAGACTTGCAGCTTTCCTAATATTTTTTACTGGAATATTCATCCTCATTACAGCTAATTCATGAACAGCAGCTGTTTTGTTTTTGCCTAAAGGCTTGAACATAATAAGGTCACTGTGGAAAAGAGAACGACAGGGAAGCAGAAACAAATCAAAACTGGAGCAGTGGTGCTGATGAGAGAGAGAATGCCTTCAGGTTAAAGACTGACAAGAGAGCTGACCAATCCTGTGCAGGGGAGGGGAGCACTCTGAGCAAATCATGTGTAGCCTGCCCCACACCCTGTGTCTGGTGCCTATAGAGCGTGAGGAGGAGCAGAGGGAGAGGGGAGGAGGAGTGCTGCAGCGCCTAGCTTAAGAGTGGGAGTAGTGCAGAGCAGACAAAGACACTGCAGCAACATCTACCATCCAACTCCCAACTGTACAGCGAGTGCTCACCAGGACCTAGTCCCTTAAAACTGGAGAGGCCTTGCTGCTCGTCTGGCCGTCAGCACACTCCTCTTCCTCCTCTTCTTTGTCCGCTGACAGCACACTTACTGTGGAGCCATGCCTGAGTGTTGGGACGGGGTGAGTGGCAGGGAGGAGTGTGTGGTGGAAGGATGTATACTGTACCTGTGTGCGTGTGTGTGTGATTCATTGTATTTGGATCTGGTGTCTGTGTCAGAATAAATGTCTGGGTTGATTTGCCAAATTATGTTTTCTTTTTTTTTTTGGAGCAGCTTATCTTCTGCATCTAAATATTATATTTGGTGTATTTCTGTACAAAAAATACAATTATTATTCTGAACCAGTTTTGCTGGCAGTCAACAAAATGCAGCTGTGTTACAGTTACATGTTACATGTGGAATATGTTTTGCCTTTATATTATGCATTCAGAAGAGAAAGTGCAGCGTCAGTGTCAAATGATGGGTCAGTCTCTGACTCTGGCCCACTGACACACTTAAGCTTGCCAACAGAGGGATGCGTCGATGCGCATACCTCTGCGGATAAACACATGAGCGTGTGTGTGTGTGTCCATACAAAAGGAAGTGTTAATCCTTCTGCAGTATCATCCATTTTGGCAACCTTGAAACAGACAATAAAGGTGTTTATGTGTGTGCGGAAAAGAAGAGGGGACAGAGTGGAGGGAATAACTATTTGAATCAGGCAGCTCATTGTGTTTTTTGTTTTTCTTTTTGTGCATTTTTCATTTTTTGCATTGTGACGTAGCTGAGATTTTTGCTCTTTTTTGGGTATCGGCTAACGAATCGAATAAATCCCACTAATCATGTTGCAGTGGCGCATCACTCGTCTTATTTTGAAAGCTGAATTCTCCACGTACTCATTGTAAATCCTTCTCCATGTTTTCCTCCTTGATGCCTGAAGGTCATCAGAAGCTCATGTGCTTGTAAAGCATCTCCTTATATCAACCAGAATCCAGTCGATGAAAACAGACTGTGCACAAAGCCTCTGATGCTGTAACTGCCTCAAATTAGAATGCTGATTGCAGATCACATGTTGACGCTGAAATAATAGAGAGATAATCTGGCTGGATTAACTGCTGGCTGCATGACTATCTGCTGCTGGGGGGATTATGCAGAATTTTAAAAGCTGGCTGCATCCAGAAGTGCTATTTGTTTTGCTGTTGGGAGTTATTCAAGTGTGAAAACTAGGTTACAAATAGCAGACGGCTGTTGAGAAATGCTGCAAATTGACAGTGGCAGGTTAACAGAGGATTTTCAGTTGGTTCTCAGTGTGTCTGAATGGTTTCAGGTGTAAAACCGGATGAGGGGATGACAGTAATGATGGTGTGTAAGTGTGTATTAGAGCTCTGTTTGGTTGAAATAGGAATAGATGTATAAACAGGAGAGTCCGCATCATTATCAAAGCTTCAGTGCAGTTTACCGCGTAAACCAGGCAGAATAATCCCAAAATACCACTGCTATGGGTGTGTGTGTGTGTATGTGTGTGTGTGTGTGCATGCGTGCCTGCCTGCCTACATTGTGCTGCTCATGGTAACACACATCTCCTACCTCCATTTTGAGTTTGGCTGGCTCAGACCAGCAGATGCTGACAAAATGTGGGTCTCTACTTTCATTTTAGTCCAAATGATTTTAAAATATGATTTAAAAATCAGGAGAAGAAAAATAAAGCACTTGAAATAGACATTATTTGAATGATGCGACTTTAACAAGGACACTGTTAATCTTCTTGTTTTTATAGCAAAATCTTTATTTTACAGAATTTAAATTATTTCCTCGTGTGTTCTCAGGTAGGACTCCAAAGATTAAAAATGCTGAATGCAGTCAAATGAATATCCAGTATGTTTCGTTTTTGTCAGATGCAATTTTTTTTACTAAAATTCTTTCAGTCTTTGCCTTTCTAAAAATGTCTCAATTGTAAAAATGGCATAGGTGGGAAAATTTAGTTCTTTGGAAAGTTGCTCTATGTAAATGATGTAAAACGGCTTTTAAAGATTTCTAAAATTCCATGTTTGTGAATATTTCAGTGGCTGTGAATATAGACATTGAGATAGACATCATATAGACATTACCGATTCAAATCAGTTTTTGAGTCAATAGTGGAAGTGGCTCCAGACGTACCTTGAGCCATGGTATCTGCTGTATTCCCACACACAAAGAGTTAGTATCATGTCATCCATTATATACTCCTCAGTATTGTCGCCCAGTAATAGTTAATTACAATATTACATAAAGTTCAAATCTCCTTTCTCTTTTTTAATTCATTTTTTATTCTTGACTCTCGCTTTCTGTTTTGACAGAGAAATTTTGGATGCATTCTTTAAATTATAAATAAAAACATTATTTCAATTATTGTAGAGGTTGACATGTTGAATCCATGTCCAATAATTTACTGTCAGGATTGGTCGTAACTCACACTAATTAGGCCTCCTTGCTGTCTAACTAAGCCAATGCACATTTGTCATACTGCTGCAAAAGCTGATGATTAATGAGAAACAATCCTCCATAGATATGGATTGGCTGTTAATGGTAAAGAAGCATTTACCATTACCATTACCATTACCATAAAGATTTTAAAACATATTGATGTGTCATGTCTCACAATGTGAAACACTTGAGTTTGTGGATCAGTCAGGTATTTTTTTTTTTTTTTTTTTTTGGCGGGGGTCGGGGGGGGGGGTTATCACCTCCATACTTCTGCTTACCCAGGGAGGATCCAGGTGCAAATGTTCTTACAAAACCAATGACTTTGTGTGAACCACCAGGTGAGTGAGAGTGTGTCTGTGTGTTTCACAGGAACATGATATTGAGACCCCTTATGGGATGCTGCACGTGGTGATCCGTGGGGCACCCAAAGGAAACAAGCCTGCTATCCTCACGTACCACGATGTTGGACTTAACCGTGAGTATCCATGACAACTGTGTGTTCCTGTGTGTCTGTGTGCATGGCTTGACAGCTGTTCCAGGCTTGTCAGTAAGGTGTTTCCGCACTTTTCAGAGGTGATAATTGGCCTTGACGCCACGTCATTCTTTTCATGCCTCCACTCACACACACACATGCATTTGTTATCATCTCCAGCGTGAAGTCCATGTCACCAGTGTCACCACTGTACTGATGATTAGAAGAAACAAGGCATTAATGAGTCACATGTAGCTAAGTTATTTGGGGAAGATTACATAGCATAGCATTTCAGCATAGCGTGGCCAGTCTATGTGTGTTTCTTCTGGAATTTGTTAAATAGTTTCTTGTACCTGAACGGTTAGAATTGTGTGAATTTAGTAAGATTTCTCATTATAGCAATTTAATGGTACACAAAATTGCCAGCTCTATGTTGACGTCTAAAAGCTGAGTGTTGATTGTCATGATGTCAATGTCATTCCTCCAAGGGCACAGAATGCCCTATATGCCAGCATTTAATACAGGTTGAGTGGTCAATAATTTAATGAAGGTAGGGATAATGATATAAACTTGTGTGTAGGAGAGGAAGGCTGGCTATGCAGAGAGAAGCTGAGGAGATGAAAACAGAATGAAAACAACAAGGGGCGGTTTGTCTTAAACTGTGATGAGTGGTGACAAAAATAGAAAAGAAGAAGCGATGAGGAGGCAAATGAAAGGGTGAGTGTGAGAGGCATCGATGAAGTGTAGGTCAGAAAAACATCCCCATCCTGCGGAGGGAGGCGGGGCGGGGCCAGCAGCGCTGCGGCGCTGTCTTGATGGGTGGAGGTGGAAGAGGGGTGGTGGGGGTTTGGAGGATAGCGTGTCATGGACCAGAGCTGATCCATGCCTCTGTTGACTGCAGATATCTGCCTTTTGTTGTCTGTCCCACTGCCTTTTGTTGGTCCTCTTCCTTCTTTAAAATTATTATTAAACTGATTATCAGTCTAATTTAGAAAAACAAATAGCACAATTAACATCACAATGCAGCCCACTTCAGCCAAAAAAAATAAAAAAAAAATCAGTCTAAAGAACAAACAAAGATGACATGGTAGAATATAATAAACTAAAAACATACAGTGGAGGAGAATAAAACTTGTATTTCGCTGCTGCAGCAGAACCACAAGGCTATTAGTATTCACAGCCAGCCACTGAATCACTCGACTGTGGCGCACGATCATAGAGGATGGAGCAGGGAAGACAGGGATGAAAGGAGTCGCACTGGAAAAAATATTGAAAGGAAAGTTGGTAGCACACTGATTTTCAACTATTATTCCAAATATGATAATGTTCCGAATTTGGTACGTTTCATATATACACATTTCAAATTAGGCAAATACATTTCCAATGTAGCATTTCCTCTGTTAAGGTGCGGGATATGCTGATATTATTCAGGTTTCACTTTTGGAATATAAGTCTCATTTAGGGTTTTTACTAGAATTAGCAATACATGGCCTTCTCTCTGTTTACAGTCAGCTCTGTGTATTAAAAAACAAACCAACTAGCCAGGCTGGGGTAGAGATGCATGCACAAAAGAAGCGCACCCATTTCTGGTTGTGAGGAGAAACACACTTACTTTTATACATTATAAAAGACTTGACTATTAAGGTTTTTGGATATGTGCAACTATCGCACCACCAACTTTTTCAAGAAGGTGGTTGAACAAACGTCATTAAGTTGAGAGGTATATGAACAGCTGCATGTAAACAAGAATATTAGTGGAATATTCATTTTCATCAACCAACAACTTGGTATGAATCCCGTCTTCTTCTGATTAAGAGCGAAAACCAGAATATTTTTCCAGTCAGCAGATGGCACGGCGAGTCCGTGATTAAAACACGGAAGCAGAGAAAAAAAGAGAACAGGAGGGAGTGGGAATAAATAGACAGTGTGAGAGAGAGAAAGAAAGGCTGCAAACGTAATTGAAGCAGTAGAAAAGAGATCAAGGTGTAGCAATTGGTGCAGGAAACAAAACAAGACGGACGACAGAAAGAGGCTTAAACAGAGAGAGAAAGTGCAGAGGGAGAAAGTAGGCCATGGAGTCAGTAGGAGTGCAGACTGTGAGCACTGGCCGATGATTCAGCGCCAACTTCTCACCTCTGTCCTCACATACCATCGGTATTTCTGTGTAAACAAAAAGCTCCCAAACTGGGCACCAGCTTTGTAAAGATGAATCGGTCACCTTTTCTGCCTCCCGTACTTTTCATCCCTAACCCAGTTGTCATGCTAATTGGTCCGTTTAATTAACGTGCTCAGCCAGAGCCCGAGGAGGAGACAAAGTTGCTGCGTGTTTTCACCAAGTGAAAGTAGGCCAACTGCAGAGCCAGTGGGAGGAGGGCAAATACAGAGCTGACATCCATTATACATGGAGCTATTTCAGAATGCAATGTTCCAAGTTTTCTATACTGGTTCAGGAAACAGAGCGCTCAATTATTAGAGAAATCCTTAGTGAGTCACTCAAAATGAAGTCTTTTTTTACTAAGAAAGACAAGAATAGACATTTTTTTTTGCCTTTCAATAACTGTAATTAACCAACAACATGCAAGAACAGTGGCAGGTTTCTTGAGCTATTATACTCGGCCAAAATGGCACCATAGAATCATTGAATACACGATCACATAAAAATGATGTTCCAACATTCTCATTCAGTACAATAACATAGGACCTGAGAGATACGAAGGACAGAGCTTGACAATTTTGAATAGTTCCATTCTTCCTGAAGCAAGTTTTAAATATGGCATTTATATACTGTTTCATAAATGGTTTCTCCTCTAAATTAAGCCAGCACAAAAATGCAGGTGTGCCAAGGTCAGAACAGCCTTAGACACTCAAGATAATCCATGAACTGGTCTGATAACTCTTTGAAACAGGAGAAATCATTTTTAGAGGTAGATGTACTATCTACCCCTAAAAATGAACATTTAAATCATCTCATATGAACCTGTTCATTTGACCCTGTATAAGAAGGTAAACAAGCATATCAAACACATTTTCTTCTATTATTTCATTTGTCATTACTGTTAAAGCACTGAACAGAATCTGTATAATTATAGAGTCATTCACAGTGTCAGTTCTCTGATAAAAATAAAGGTGAATGAGGGTTGTATGACATATCAGATTTGTTGGAAGCAGTCTTTGCCTTCTCCTTCTGGCACAGGATCAGCTGTGCAGATGGCCACCTTCAAGGTCCTCTCTGAGTGGGATGCATATTTAATGCCATCACATTCCTCTGCTCTCATCCCTCCATCCTCCCCTCCTCGCCCTGCCCTTTGCTTTCTTCCCTCATGTTTCTTCCACCATCTCTCTCTATCCTGTCGCCCCACGATACCTCATGCTTATTTCCGCTCCTCCCTTGCTCTCCTGTAGACAAGCTGTGCTTCAACACTTTCTTCAATAATGAGGACATGCAGGAGATCACCAAGCACTTTGTGGTTTGCCACGTCGACGCCCCGGGACAGCAGATTGGAGCGTCACAGTTGCCACAGGGGTAAAAAGACACATACAAAACAAACAAATACAGCACAAATGCACACACGTGTTTATACATTATGAATATGTGTTCATTATCTGGTGGTCAGGTGATCAGGTTATTGATAGTGATGAAAATGATTAGGTGAATAGTTATCTTACTATACTCAGTTTAAATGATTCTTAACTGATTTGAATGCATAATGATAATGAGAAAAAAAAAACATTTTTTAATGGATGACCAGAAGTCGTGTCCTCTCTCTCCACAGGTACCAGTACCCAACTATGGACCAGTTGGCCGGGATGCTGCCCACTGTGGTGCAGCACTTTGGGTTGGTGCTCTTTGCTTTTAAATGACGTTTATTCACCAAGGCGATACAGCCAATGTTAGTATGGCCATCTGCAGAGACATTATGTCCTCTCTTTGCTCTGCAAGCTGGCAAAGACAAGGTAGTTTTTGTTTCTCCAAAAACAAAAATCTATTACATCTGCCCCCCAAAATTTGCATTGCTATCTGTTCAATTTTCCTATTCACACCATTGCTTTTAGATATTTTTGTAGTGCATTCAAAATAATCCTTTTCCTCGCCCTTTTCTGTGAAACCTTAACACAGCGTAGCTCCATGGTCTGTGATTCCTGAGCCATTTCAGGGTAGAACCCATCAAGTGAAAACGTTTCTGCCAACAGGATGTAATTTTAGCCTGGACGTTCTGTACCAGCCACAGCTGAGATGTACTACACTTTGCTCTGCAGCATGAATCTTAGCCTGTGCTGCCAACAATACCATTCTGTAACGCCATATAGGCACACCAGACTGTCAAAACACTTCCTGTTTCAATGCAGCCTCCACACATATATGAACTATTCTCAATAGCACGTGGTTATTTATCTTTAAAACATTGTTTCTAATGGACAAATAATCTTTTTAGATTTAAGAGCATTGTTGGGATCGGAGTCGGAGCTGGAGCTTACATTCTGGCCAAGTTTGCTGTAAGTCCCATCCAGATTCTCCTACTCTGTATGAACTGTGCCCAGATTACCTGCTCAGAGTGAGCCTGGTGCTGGATGAAGCAGTCAGATATTCAGGTGTTTTTTGACTAGTCTCATACTCTGCGTCTTCTGCTCTTAGCTGATCTTCCCTGACCTGGTGGAGGGTTTGGTTCTGCTCAACATCGACCCCAATGGCAAAGGCTGGATTGACTGGGCTGCCACCAAGGTACATGTCTGTTACTGCATACTGGCATTTTGGGTGGGAGCACACACACTGCCAGAAAAATCCAGACCTGCTTTGTAATTTTCTTATAATAACAATCTCCCTGTCTTTCTTCCAGCTCTCAGGCCTGACCAGCGCTCTGCCAGATACTGTGCTGCCACACCTTTTCAGCCAGGTGAGCTCACAGTCCAGCAAATATAATTAAACAGTAATTGTTTTGAGGTTGCTATTCCAGTTTTCTTCATTGTTTTTAAAACAGGAAAAACGACATCCTAATTATTGAATCACAAACTAGCAACGTGATAACAGGTTGAAAAAATTGATGAAACATCCTTCACCTTGTTGTATATACATATATGTAGCCAATCCTGCTTTACCCTACATCTAATAATTCATTCATTTATCTGCAAAGCTTCTCACTCAGTTTGCGTGTTTGTCTGCAGGACGAGCTGATGAACAACACAGAGCTCGTGCAGAGCTACCGGCAACAGATCAACAACACCGTCAACCAGTTCAACCTGCAGCTTTTCTGGAACATGTACAACAGGTGGAAACATTTCCTATTCTCTCTCTCTCTCACACATACACACACATACTTACACATAAACACACATGCGCTGTATCTAAACATTCATAATGTCTCTTTCAGTCGGAGGGACCTGGAGATGAATCGCAGTGGAACGGTGATCAACGCCAAGACCCTGAAGTGAGTCTGCAGATACGGTCTCATAATATAAATTTCAAATCTACAAAAGCTAGTTGATTCATTTCATGTCCATTAATATTTAAAAAATACTACAATTAACTATGAATTAATTGTACTGTAGGATTCTATAAACTAATTAGTTGACTCATCAAAATAATAATGAGCACAATCGTACCAATACTGAATATAGTCAGGCCTAAATACAAGCACAATTCTCTTTCAAGTTGAGACCAAGTCACCTCCAGCTCCTTTTCTAAATACATGAAATGTCTCTGTAGGTGTCCTGTGATGCTAGTGGTGGGAGACAACGCTCCTGCTGAGGAGGGTGTGGTGAGTCCATCATCTTTCTTCACTTTTTTAATCCACTGTCTCTGAAGACTTCTGTCTTCATCTCATCATGCAGCACCTCTATTTCATCAGCTAACTTCCTTCTTTAGCTTTCCTCTCCCCACTTAGATCATTTCCAGCTTCAAAGTAATCCTGCCTCAAAGAAAATATTAGTCTGTCTGAAGCTCTAAGCAGGAAACCCTCCCTCCCTCACCCTGTTCTTGACCTCTTCACTGTTAGGTACTTGGCATGTAAATCCAGTTACTGACTGTTTGTCCTCATTCAGTAAAACAGAAACAGGTCAGCCAGCACAGACTTGGTTCAGTCTCTCTTCAGCCCAGCTGCACCCCGGGGACTCTGTGTGTGTGTGCCTGTTCTCTCTCTGTCTGTCCATCTGTGTCTCTGTGCAATGCATGACTTCACTATAGGTGTGTGCGCATGCGTGTGTATGCCTGTTCTCTAGGGGCCAGATGGCCCTCGCTCTGTCTCTCGGGTTTCCTAGTTTGGCCCAGATATTTATGCTTCTGCACCAGTTAATCATGTTCAAATTTAAATCACTCCTCTGTCAGATGGAGGAATAGGGCGGAGGTATACGGAGGGAGGGTGGGGAGGGACGCTGTTATAAAACATCTTAGAGAGAGGGAGAGATGGAGAGATGGAAAGTGACAGAGGGAAGCAGCGTGTGGAAGCGAGAGATATAAACAAAGGTTGTTTTATTGGATGTGACAGATGGAGGTCATGTTAATATTTCATATCCGCTGATATGACCAGTCGAGGCTGCTGTGTTTGCCCCAACTCACATGATACATTCCTTTATACAGAGTGAGCAGAGTAGCAGAGAAGTGGAATATGTTGAGAGATTAATGCATTTCACTCTGACATTTGCATATCCTGCAACTAATCTGCATGCGCTTTGTAATTATTACCTGACAATGGCAGATGAAGCTTATTTATAACTAAGTACTCTATACTCTTCATTGTAAGAGCTTTACAAAAACATTTTGTGAGAAGAAACAGAAATACATGCATTTCTTTTGTGTTTCTATATTAAACATGCTCGGGCAGTAAAATATGTAATTTGGCAATCTGCTGAAGGATTAAAGATTAAAAACAGCAGGAAGCAGCAGAGAGTAAAACCATGTTCCACTGCCAGTTTCTCTGTGTTGTCTATGTGTTTGCATGTGTCCAGAAGTGTGAGCGGTCATGTATCTGTGCACATCTGTCTAGTGTGTGTGCGTGTGTGTGTGCTCACACTGCAGCTGTGCTCGCAGCCTGCTGGAGTGACTCATCTCTGCAGCACACTGCAGCATCTGGGTCACTCACATAGACTGATATAGTTTTATATAAACATGAAACTATATATACCATGCATACAATACATCCACAGTTCCTCCCCAACCCCTGACCATCTTTCATGAATGCTCTATGAAGTTAACATGTTTTTTGTTGCAGCAGCTTTTTCAATTCAACCTGCTGTTTTTGTCCACAAGGTCGAGTGCAACTCCAAACTGGACCCAACCAACACCACCTTCCTAAAGGTAACTGTCTGACATCTGACCTACAGCTACTCCAACATCAGACAAAGAAATCTAATTTGTTATATTGTCTTAGATGCACCTTTTAGATGCAAATGAATCACTAAAATACACAAATTAGCCATTTTTTAAAACTGTCTGGTCGACTGGAGGCAGCAGGTCTACTTTTATTTCTGCAACAACCCAGCTGGATCATCACTGTTTGCAGCAAATGAGACTAAACCAAAAAATTCACTGTTTGAATGGACAAACAGCAAAACAATACAATACAATTTAATAAGGCCTTTTATTTGCATAAAGCATTTACAACCACATAAAACCCCAGCAAAACAGAAGTATAGCAGATGTGACCTTCCGTCAACTGAAGAAAAAAGAACCAAACTAATTTATAAAACAGACTAAATAAATACATCTACAAAGAAAATCAATGACAATAATACACACAAAAAGGAGGTCACAATAATCAGTTCATCTTAGTAACAGTAAAAGTCGTCCATGAGGCAAATGAAGAAGAAAGACAGAAAAAAACAACAGGCTTATTTGGTGGTATTTTACCTCGACTTGAAAACAGAAAGGCAAACTCAGAATGGACAAACTGCAGTCACATCGTCTGCATCTTAGACAAACCAGGAGTCATGTTTTCAGTTGAAGAGAGGCAAGAAGAGGAGGGTTTAAAGTCGCTCTAGCTCCTCTAGCTGTGAGCTATTAGCAGCTTGCTTAACTGCTGTTCTCTCCTCTTGTGGTAGATGGCTGACTCTGGTGGACTTCCTCAGCTCACCCAGGTAACAACCTTGCGTAATGCTGTACAATCAAAAGAAATAATAAAAAAAAGTCCAGACTAACATCCATGTTTGACTTTGTCCGCTCCAAGTTCAGTGAATTGAAAACTCTTGTTTTTGCAGCCTGGCAAGCTGACTGAAGCCTTCAAGTATTTCCTGCAGGGAATGGGCTACAGTAAGTATCCATGAAAAAAGACTAGTTAGAAAGTGAGAGTGTGATGTATGTTTATGCCCTTGTAGTCATTTCTTCTAAAATGTTATATCAGCAGTAATGTTATGGTAATGTCTCAGTGTGTTGTGTTGTCATGAATTTCAAGCAGAGGGACATGAGTTGTGTTAATCTTGCCCTCTGTCTCTGTTGCCCCGTTCTCTCAGTCGCTTATGTGAAGGATCGGAGGTTGAGTGGAGGGCCAGGTACTTCCTCGTCCCTGTTCACCTCTGACCTCTTACTGCTGCCCCATGACATTGGCATTTTGAAATTTATTTTAATTTAATTTGGTCATGAATACAATATTCTTGGGCTTGGGAATTACTTTTACTTTTGCTGTCATTTCTGGTGTTTTTTTTTATTATTATTATACCAAAGACATTAACCACATCTTTGTTTTATCAAAAATAATTTTTCCTCAAATGGAAAAATATACTGCCCGCACTCCCCCTCCCCCCATTCCTGCCATTGCATCTCCAATACTGCTCTTTGCATGGTCTTCAGCTAGCTTTGAGCAAAGCCTTTCGGACTGTGTTTGTAACAAATGACCACCAACATTAAGATAGGGTAAGATATGATAAGGTAAACCTTTATTCGTCCCACAGTGGGGAATTTCAAGATGTAATAGTTGAGGCTTTAAAGGAGAATGGCCAACAGAACACGAACTATACTTCCTATAATCAAATAGGAACTTAAAGTAATTAAAAGTAAAACTGCTGACTGAACTAAAAAAAATAAAATTGTCTGCAGTGTTATGCAAATTCTGTCACCAACCTTTCAGTTTTGAGTTTAAGTTTTATTACTGTTGGGGTTGAAACATTAAACTCATCATAAAAACAGAGTAAGTACAAATAAATTCAGGATTTTAAGCTGCACTAATAAGAATGTGTAAGTTACAAACAATGGATCAAATGTGTGTAACGTGAAAGTCGTCATTTGTTGTGCATCAGGACCGCTACAGGTGATTAAACTGCCATCAGTGTTTCTAGTATGAGAAAAAGCTCTGATAAACCCACACTATGCTAACTGACCAGGCAAAATAAACGAGCTGGTGAATATCACTGAGCATTTAGCAGCTTAATGGCCTGATATTTTTCTCAGGAGTTGGTGGATGCCAAAAACATAGCCAAAGGAAAAGTGAATATCAGACCCAGATTTGTCAGGTGGTCAGAAACATGACTCCAATTGAAAGTTGCTCTGTGTGTGCTGAAATTATATATAGGCAACTATCTGTTAAAATGTTTGCCATAACACCCTTATTAAAGTCATGATATTTAAGTTGTGTTTACAGCTTGACTCTAAGTGCCAAAAAAATATGCATCTTTAAAAGTGACCATTTCAACGTTAGGGAAACACTTATTGTAGCCTCATTACTGCTTTAAATGTACCTACATATAAAAAGAATTATTGGCCACTTACAAAACTAATAAAATATCTTATTGTGCATCCAACTGAGTTTTTTGATTTATTCTAATGATTTTGGTGTAGCTCAAGCTGAATGTATGACACAATTAATTAATCGATCAATACTTACTAAATAATTGAATATAGTTCCATAATAATGAAAAACTCATATGGAAGGAGAATTGAGCTGTATATAACACAGACTGAGGCCAGAGTTCCTCCTGTGCATGGTGCTGACAGTGTGTGCATTAACAGCTTTAATGAACAACCCCAAACATTCATGACTGTTGTGTGAGTCACTCAGATGCCTTTCTCACCAGCTACAAAGAGTTCTCCACTTTAGCATGTACTCCTCACATCTCCCCTACATCGACTTATCACACAGTTGTGTACAAAATGTAATGCTGAACTGTCCCCACCCACCCCCGATCTCCCACCCCTCCCCTCCTCTTCCTCCCAGTGCCCTCTGCCAGCATGACCCGCTTGGCTCGCTCCAGGACGGCCTCCCTGACCAGCGCCAGCTCCATGGACGGGTCCCGCTCTCGGGCCTGCACCCACTCCGACAGTACCGAGGGAGTCGGCACGGTCACCCACACCATGGAGGTGTCCTGCTGAGGAGTGGGTCAGCCATAGAGAGAGAGGGAGGGAGGGGGTAGAGGGATAGAAAGAGAGAGACAGGAAGGGATGACAGCAAAGAGGAGACGTGGAAAGAGACAGGTCGGAAAGTGTATGGGAAAAGGTGGAGATAGCTGTCTCTGTCTTCATCTGTCTTCTCCAGGTCCCTTTGTCTGACGTCTTCTTCCCTCTTCCACTGTAAAATACCATACGGTATGTATTGCTACTAAAACCCCCAACCACACCTGTCACCCAGCACTTAAAGATTTAGGCAACTGTTTTTGTTCTCGAAGTGTCATTCTTGTGTTTGCTAAATGTCTCCTCATTCTTTGCCTGCACCCTTTTAACTCCCCCCCCCCCAAAAAAAAGAAAAAAAGGAGAAGAAGGTAACCCTGTCTGTCTGTCTGTCTGTCTGTCTGTCAACAATCCACACAGCAATATGAGATGATGAGCTGTTGTTAATAGTGGGATATGAAAATCGGTCAAAGATTGTGAAAGTGCAGGATATACCAAGGAACTTTTAACATAATGAAAGCGTTTTATGCATCAGTATTTTGCAAGCAGTTTGCTTTTTTGCGGTACAAAATGTGAGTATCTGTCTCTATGTTGTTTGTAAGGAATGGCTCTTTCTCTCCATGAGCGACAGGTGGGCGTCAGAGGGGGTGTGTCCAGAATTTGACAGACAGCAGCACACAGCCTGTTGTAGCCAAGTGCACCTGTAGTGCTAAGAGAGGATTTGTGAGCTTTTTTTAGTCTTAAGAGCGTAGTTAGAGTACACCACGCTGATTTAAAGCTGCACTTGGTAAGATTTTACGTCAAACTTTGAAACTATACTAAAAATGCAAAAGCGAGATCTCAGCAGCGTACATATATTTCAGGCATGTGGGCACTGTGAGAATACTGCTTGGAGCAGGTGGGTGCTTTTCCAATAAGTAGTAAGGGTGGAGTCTATGAACTCATATTACATCCTGACAGGAAATTAAACCCAGGCGCTAGTCGCAAACCTAGTCACTACACCACCAGGGAGCTTGGCTAACATAAATGTGCAGCTTCATCTGTTTTTTATTGCTTTTGCTCACAATAATCTGTACATGACAAACTAACCTATAACTAACCTTGTGTTTGAACAATCTTGATTTTGAGCAAGATGACAATCTGTGATTTGTGAGCCACTGGAGTCCATCTATTGTTTAGTATCAAATGAGTATAAAATGATGTAAATATACAATCTAATGTAGCCAATGTAGCAGTAAAGTTACTATGAAGCACTTGATCAGCCTGCAGAAAACTAGCAGCTCAGAGGCATTGAACTTGTATTTCCAGACTTTAATCAACCAGCTAATCACCCTCAGTAAAAACGTCTTAGAAAGTAAAGCATCTAAATGCTTAGAACGACAAATGCAGCATTATGAGCTGGATGGTTTCATGTTTCTATGTAGCATGTAAACTGAGGAACAGTATGAATCATATGAGCTTAAATTACAAAATGGGAGTGCAATATAGAAGATTATCCTATTCACACTAATCTGAATCACTTTTTCGTTTGTTATTTCACTTCTCTGCCTAGAAAGAGATGAAAACCAAATCATTATGTGTGATGCTGTATGGAGTGTCACAGACAGGCCAGTCTGGTGAAAATTACCATTATTGATTACTGACATTCAAATTGTCCCTCATTCCTGCCAGTTGGAGCCACATTAGTGTGATGTTGCTGAGTGCAGCTTTAAGCTAAGTGTGTCATCTCACATTTCTAAGACAATCTACCGTATAGGATAGAAGAAGTATTTATTAACATGTATATGCATGTGAATGTGAAAGTAATCTTAGGGCATTCTAGTATCTGAGTAGTATCTAGTGTTAGGGCATTCTTCATTAGCACCTTACATGTGGCTAGTTAAATAGAGCCATGGAGTCAACCGCCCTCATCAGTCTGTAACTCCAGTGCATGGACGTGGTTCTGGCCGTAGTTGGCTCTTTGTGGTCTCTAACGTGACAATCACACTCTGACCCAAACCAAACCAGACCAGGGGGACCGAGGCAGGACCAGGATGAACTGACAAACTCTCTTTCTGGGTCACCAAAGAATGTGCAGCAGCCTTCCCTTACAGCGCTCAGCCCCTCTCTGTGGATATACCAAAGCTACCCTCCTGACACACACACACACACACACACACACACACACATATTCTGAAATGAAACCTCTGTGGGCTGTGCGTTGTAAGGGAACTAAGCCAAAGAACAGACATAAATATACAAAATTCACATACTGAAAGAATTCATTGCTCTATGGTCAGTGTGTGTTTTGATGTGTTGTGTTACCATAATCTCAATATAGTACAGTAGAGTATTTATATAGTAAGTATTAGGCTAGTGAAGCTGTGTGCTGTTATCTGCTGTAATACTGGACCACCTTGTCAGTGGTCATCAGGGATGGGCTCCCCTGCTTTGTGGCTTAGTAATGTACAGTATTCATGTACCATAGTCACCTTCTCCTGTTTCCAGTTTTACAAAAAAAAAAACCTTTGGTCCCCTGTCAGAAGGGGCGTAGCTTCCAATCGCTGAGGTGTGCGTTTCTCTGAGGCGGCCTGTAAGGGGCGGGGCTTTTTTGGAGCCATTTGGGCGCCAAGCTCGGAATGTAGGGCAACCCCCAGCCAACCTTTAAAAAAAAACAACCCCTTCCCTCTAAAAAAAATCACAAGGTGCCCCGGCTCTCACAAGCAAACCCAGCCGCACCCTAAAGGGCTATCAGCTGAAGTCACTTTTTAAAATGTCGGTAGTGTTCGTCGCGTTTCTGAGCTCCAGGGGGCCCAGGAGAGCAGCAGACTGATAAGCTTTTTCACGCAAATAAGATGAAAGGGTTCGTTACAAAAAACATAGAGAGAGATTCTGAATTAATGTTAAAGGAAAAAGAATGTGTTTTTGTTGAAGCTGGAGAGATTATTGTTGCATTGTTTCAAATATCCAGTAAATGTAGTCATTAAAAAAGAACAGCTCATCCTCACCCAACAAACAGCTGTGTAGGTCGCCTGTGCAAGCAGCTTATCACAACCCAGATTTACTTCTAGTGGTTGTGATAATTAGGACCGGAAGATAGGAGGAAGTCAGCTGATGTAGTACAAACACCCTGACTGTCGCAGCATTTGGTTATTTTAACGTAAGTAACGTGTGTGGATGTGTGTAGGATAGTTATTTAAAACCAAACTATGATCCTTTCCTAAACCTAACCAAGTATTGTTTGTGCCTAAACCCAACAAAACTGTTTCCAACACTAAGCACGTGATGATGAAGGTTCCAGCAGGCGGTGTTTTTGGGAGCCCCTGGCAATCGACCTATTCAGTTGTTAAGGTATGAGGACGTGTTGGGAAAAGATCCTGACACGTGGGAAGGAGAGATGATGAGAAGATATTAGACAGACAGATCAAACACCTCGGTCACTCCTCTCAGAACCTCATGGAAGAATTCATGTGAAAGTTTGCATGTAGCGGAGTTCGTATACGATCATCTCTCAGTGGTATCTCTCTTCTCGAAGCTATTTTCTGCCATCTACACTTTGGTTTCCTCCTACACGCCTTCTACCCAAACTGCCTGGGGGGCTCCTGAATGTATTTTGTCCCTTTTTGAAGTGCTGTACAGTATTGTCAACCTACGCCTCTCAGAAGCCCTCACTATGGTTTGTACTTCTGTCCCTGCCCCACATCTTTGACATTTAACCCTGTACAACCCCCAGCTCCTTCCTGCTCCTCCTCCAGGTCTATAAATAGTGAAGTTCAGTAGCGATTTGTGAAAGTCCACAGTAAGCTGGCACTGGATCAGTTAGTATAGACCTTGGTCCTCCTTGCACTTGTAGATACTTTTTATTTATAGAGCAGGTTACCCGAACAGAACACTCTGTATTGTGAAGAAAACTTCTACATATTTCTGTTCCTTCCTTCCCTTGGAGTTTCTCTTTTTTATAGGCAACAATAGGGTGTAACCTCATCTTGGTATAATGATATTGGTTCATGTGTACTACTACTATTCTTCTTCTTACTGCCATTAGGATTGATTTGTATTAAGCAATAAGTTCTTTTTTTCTCATTTGGATTGTTTCATATTGTGGGAATCTTCCCTATGAGCTTATTTCTATTCACAACAGTAGAAGGACTCTTACCTGCTTTGTTGTCATTCAGATGTGTAATGTAAAGTTTAAATATATTATATATAAATACATATACAAAGTAAGCTGTCTCTGTCCATGTACTGATCAAGTAACAAGAAATAAAGACTTTATGTCAGAATTGGAGGAGTCAGGAGTCAGATCATTTTCAACCCTATTTTCTCTTTATGATGAGCAGTTCTCACCTCACTTTGCAAAGCTCTCACCCATTTAGTAACAAAGTTACATTTCCTTTATGTGTTTCTGAGTTTCCCATTATTTATCAATCTCTCACACAACCTGTGATAAACAGATTTAATTTTAGTTAATTAATCAACTGCTACACACAGTGGTGAACTTCAATTTAACAAATTTTTAATAATCTCAACATTATATTGTAAACCTTTCATCCCTTGCTGCATGCAGATAGATTGACTCTGGAAAATACAAATCAAATATTTCCACACACTAGATACACACATGAATCAGCTACAGAGAGAAGCAGGCTTTTATCTGAAACAGGCTTAGTGTCAGAGTGTTTTCTGATTTTCTTCTGTTTGCTGTTAAGGCAGCCTCAACAGTTAGCCTACTTAATGCTTTAATTAGTGTTGTTAGATGATCACTCTGCCCCTCAGAGCTGCTCAGTTTGATCAGAACTACTGTTTCACTTGAGACACTCACAGGGATTACTGCTGATGGTATGACAGTCAGGTTCAATAATATCACCAGGTTAATGATATGATCGTCAATACAGGCATGTCTTTGACTTTTTCTCTATTGTCTAAGATAAGTTATTACTGAATTACTCTCTATATTGTTCATATTGTTGATCAGCTGTGACTGGAAGCTTTGGACAAAGACTGACAGAATCTCACAGTGGGTTGAGAAGGTATGTTTCACCTGCTATGCTTGCCAAATGATTCATTCGCTCTACTTGCCATTTTCAATTCAATTCAATTCAATTCAAAAACTTTATTTGTCCCCTAGGGGGCAACAAGTACATAAAACAACAAGTGGCATAAAAGAAACAGAACAATAAGATATTGTGACCATGGTGCGGGAAGAACCACAGTACATACATACATACATGTGTCCTGCTGTATGAAAAACAAATCAAGTTTTGAATGAATAACATGTGTGCGATGAAGAACAATAGACAATTGTTTTGTGTCTTGTAATGCTAAGATAATATGAATGAAATTCAACACTTCCTATTCAGATAAAGAAACATATTTCCAGCAACACAGGGAAAGTTTTCCTCTCCTAACCTATTTTTCACAGGAAACATCTCCAGGAAGAGTTTCTCTTATTGCAGTTTAACACCAGTTTTTTTTTTTTTTTTTAATGCAAAGCAGAAACTATTGAATTTAGTGAATGAACACAAGAAAAGAGAAAGGTAAAGAGTACTGAGTATGACATGAATTGTAGGAAATGATTAGAACGTGAACGTACATTATGCTGAATCTCATACATGAATATACCAAGTTACTGACCTTCATTTATTTGTGCTCGTCACTAATACTTTAGGGCTTACCTAAATACAGGTGATGGAACATGTTGCATGATCTGTTTGCTTTAGGTAGTTGTAAGGTGGTGACAGTTGTGCTGGTGAGGTTGAATCTACAAACAGCATCTTGGTTATAACAGCTGTAGTACAAGGCCTCTCAGTGCATCACATCATTTGGCCCCTGGATGGTGTTGGTGGTTGGATTAGAGGAGAAAGAAGAAGACACATGAGGGGCAGGAGCAAGTGCAGCAACATGAATAATGATTAATTATTGATATCATTTGTTGATATTAAAGAAAGCAATATCAATATCATTATGGATCTAATGATTGGTCAGTGTTATGTTTTCATGGGATGACTGTAGGATGAATCTGGTGACGTCCAAAGATGTGGTGGACCAACTTGTGTGAATCCTTGGAAGGCTTTACACAGCCAACCGGTCCGACGAGCACACAGCTGCCTCTATCACCTTCCAGCTTGCGGACTGTCTGAGCATGATCGAGATCAAATACGAAGGCTCACGTTCATAGAGGACGAAAGTGAAATATGCTGCAGACAGTGGACGAGGCCGTCAGTCATCTGAAACACCGGGAGACTGTTAGGTTGCTGCAACCAAGCTGAGCCGGTTTTGGGGAACAGCAACCAAGATGTGGTCAAAAGCAACAAAGAAGGAAAGCAGAAACGCTTGTGCTGTGTGTGTTGAGGCCATTCACTGTCCCTCATGCTGTCTTAGTGTCTGTGTCAATACATCTTGGGCAGTAAGACATGTCCCGTCTCCATCTCCTGACAGTTTCATTTGATTTTGTGTGCTCATTTCATTCTTTGAAATCTGAAATTACTGAGCAGAGTTGTTTGTAAAAGTAGATGTTCCTTATTTCTGTTTTCCATGGTAGGAGGAAGTGCATCTCTGTCTCAGCCTCAAGCCATCCAACAGTGACCACATATTACCACCCTGTTCCCTTTGGGTGCAATTAGATTTCTGTGTCTTCCTATTTCGTTTGCCAATTTGAGGCAATCGTTTCCCCTCTTGGGTTTCAAGTCAGAGAGGCAGATTCAGCTTTTGTGTGTGTGTGTGTTTCTGTGCACTGCATGAAAATACTGACCATAATCAGTTTTTCTTTGAAACTTCTTCTTCTTCTTCTTCTTCTTCTTCAATTTTGAACCTGAGTAAAGTTTTCTTCAACATGAGATTCATCCACAATTTGGCATTGTTGGAAGGGTCACAAACCTTGGAACCTGTTGGATGTTCCAAGACTGGACAAAGATGATGATGATGATGATGATGATGATGATGATGATGATTGTAAAAGAACAGCATCAATGGCAGGATAAAGGATAAGGAAGCCTATTGTAAAGTCTGGATGTGATCACTGTGCCTGCAGTGTGACCCAGCTCCTCACTGAATATAGGCTATATGATGAACATTGAGTGAAATATTCAAACCAAATGCTTCATGTTTTCTGGCCACACAGTTTCACGGAATGCAAATATTCTCAGCATCGTGTGCATCATTATAGACAGACAGTGATTACAGATATGTGACTATCCATCCACATGAAACCAACACTTTACTGACTCATGTAGCTTCCAGAGCTATTTTGTTGCTTGTTCTCAGGATGTAGGGAGAACATGTAAATATTTGTGGGCCTATCAGCTACGTGCTATGTACATGGTGCTTTTAAAACGGCTGGTGGCTCATCATTAATGCAGCTGAACAGCAAACTGACAGACGCATTTTCACCTCTCCACCACCTGTTGAAGCTGACGCCTGCAGTGAGGTAAAAATGTGTTCATCTGATAAGCCGCAAGTGTGTTTATGCACACAGTGTTATTTTGTGAGAAACACACACACACAGGAATGTTTGTTAAAAAGCAATGTGTTTATTGTAACAGAGAAAAATCAAGATTATAAAGTGAGAACAGTAGAGTCTGACATGACTCTACTTTTGTTCTAATAGAATTGTTGGAATGCAAATGTACATTATGCTGAATTTACCATGTAAATTTACCATGTATAGTACAGGTCATTTAACTTTGACTTTTAGGGGAAATGTCAGAATTCATGAAAACAGAAGCTTATAGGAGACCATGTAGGAGTCACAGTATGCATGTAGCATGTGGTCCACAGGGCTGTAGTTCAAGGAATAAATGTTGGGAGTCATCTTCTTGATGAAGACTCCAATGTTGAACCTTTCTGCTCCTGTCGCAGTGTCAAACGAATAGAAGATCTCCTCCATGTCTTTGTTTACATAGCGTGTCGCGTAGAGCATGCCGCACACCATAAAGGTGTTGGTCACCCCCTGCTTGTAGACCGAGGTGTGCCAGGTTTGGCCAAGTGTCAGCGGTTCACCCGCCCTCTCAGGTTCCTCCACCTTGGACAGCACCAGGTTGCCAAAGTCCTGGCTGGTGGTGTAGATCACCCAGACGCCTGACTCATCTGTTGCCAGGTCCAGGTCAGTGAACGGGTAGCATTCGTCAAGGTGGCAGAAGTTACCCTTAGAGTTATATCTGAAAAAACAGAGCACAGATTTGATGTTTTGTTTTTAAAATGTAGTTATAGTTTTCTTTTACTGCCTATATTATGCTGTGATTTTTGCACATTCATAATTTTACTTGAAATATATGTACAGCATACACTTTGATTCTTTTTTTATATATATATTCTTATTGCATTGTTCTAACAGGACTACAGAATTCAACATTTCCATGCAAATTGATTTCAAGACTTTAGTTATTTTTTGGCAGAAACAATGCATTAATTCCGGCATTAGCAACATCCAATGAAAGACCGAAGCAGCGAACCTGGTGCCTTTGGGGAGCTGTAAGGTGGTGACAGATTTGCTGGTGAGGTTGAATCTACAAACAGTATCTTGGTTGTAACAGTTGTAGTACAAGGCCTCTCCATACATCACCACATTTGGCCCCTGGATGGTGTTGGTGGTTGGATTAGAGGAGTGAATCTGGACATTACCTGGAAGAAGAAGAAATAAGTAAGTATTGTTATCATTGGTTCACCTTAGAGAAAGCAATCAATCCTATTTTTGATGACTTTTTTACAGGACAAATCTATTGATAATGATCCACATGTGGCTATTTACCAATAAGGCATTACTATGTCTTACTGTTCATTAGAGGTATGCACGCTCCACAGAAAGGCGGCACATTTCTAACACTGACCTTTAAAACAAGAACACAGGAGCTGTTTACCTGGCGTGCTCACCCCAACAATGAGAGAGCTCAGACTGGAGTAGAGACGAACGTAGTTGGAGAATTTGTTGCTGGAGGTCAGCATCACCAGCCAATACCAGCTCTCCTTCCCCGCCTCTGGTTTGGGATCCCGACCCCAGGCACCATACTTGTAGGAGCCAGGGTACTCTCCTCCTGTGTACACCCTTGGCCCGGTAATGTTAAAAAATTCACCTTGGGGACAGTGACCTTAGTGG
>JBBMOC010000104.1:0-120258 GCA_037975185.1 Centropyge bicolor | reverse complement strand
GGGGGGGGGGGGAATGAAGCAACGAAGAAAAGAAGAAGATTATGCAACTGCAAGGAAACATGTGTGAAGCATCTACTGGTTCATGATGGTTGTGGTGATAGGTGCTGCGAGCTTCCCACACTTCATTCAGATCCTACATAAGCTCTGTGTTAGCAGCTGTGAATGAGATGAAGAAGAAGATCAGTTTCTGTTGGTTGACGATGCAATTTTACTTAATTTATCTTAAGCTCACTATATTGAAAAAACATTGCTACATTATTAAAATACCTATTTATAATCTATGTTTCTATCTAGAATTTTTAAAACATCTGCACAGTCTGGTGTGCAGCATGGTATTTTGGACCCACCATGTGGAGGCTGGGTGGGGTGGATGGTGGGGTGAGGTCCATTCCTGCACTGGTCCAGGTCTCTCCTTAGACGCTTGTTGTCTTGTTGTCTCTTCACAACCTGCATGGTGTCGTATGTCTCCAGCTCCTGCATCTCTGCTCTCAGGTCCACCAGCTAGAAGACACCAGCAGAGATAAATCTATTATACGCAGAATATTGTTTAGCCAGTAATGGATGCAATTGTATGGGGCAGTGAGGTAAGTTTAAATTATATTATTCTAGATATTTCCATGTTTCATTTTTGCTATAGATAACAAAAATCCATGTAGATCTTGTCTTGTCTGTTGAGCAGCTGCTGCTTGTCACTCTGTGTGAGCTCACCTGTTCGCTGGTGTCGGCAGTGAGACACTGGTGTGTCAGGGTGGAGCTGTTGAGCCTGCTGATGAGCTGCTTGATCTCCTGCAGCTCGTTCTCTATCACCTGCAGGCTGAGGACTGCGTAGAGCTCCCCGTCATCCTCCCTCTCCAGCGCTGACACGTCTTCCTCCAGCTGGGGCAGACGGCGCTCCAAACCCAGCAGCAGACTCTCCAGCTCCAGAGTCTGCACAGAGAGCAGGAATGCATATGTATCACAGAAGTCTCATTTTTTTCTTTATTATTTTTATTTTTATTTTTTTTTTTATATTTTATATTATCATGATTATAGTTTATAGCTGCTGAGGCAGGTTGTGTTCTTTACAGTCTGCTTTATAAACTAACACGTTACCTTCTGTGGGGTAATGTTACTGTTGCACTGTGATGCATTGTCCTCCACTGTGCTGAGCCTGTCGTGAGGGAATGCCCTCTCTGAGTTAGTCAACTCACACACACATTTGTCACGTGTAGATGGAACCTGAAATCAAGAATATCCAACATGGCATGTAAACAAAATACCATGTTCACATATATTGACATTTGAAAGGAACAGTATATGTGAATTTGCAATAAAATTTAAGGAGATGAAAGCTATTTAAAAAAGAATAATAATGACTGTTGTCTCAGTGTTGTCTTACCTGTTGGGTGAGGGTGAACAGAGTGCACAGGGGAACGATCACATACAGCTTCATGCTGGATCAGAGAGCAGAGTTAAATGAACCGGTCCCTGAGCACAGTCTGAATATGACTGCAGCAGCAGCATGTGTGAACACTCCCACTATCCTCTGCATGTGAGTGAGTGAACTTGCACGTGTGTTTGGTATGTGTTGCGCGATGTGGCATGTTTCCTTCAGAATGTGATTACTTCCTCCTTGTGTTTTGGATTGCTGCAACAGTGGACATTTTTAGTATGATAAAACCGCACAAATGCTGACAAATTCAGTTTCTTAAGTTAAGTATTTCAAGATATTTCGAACTCAACATATCTCTTTGGAAATAATGGTTTTGTACCCTGTCTGGTGGTGGCCAAGACACAGGATGAGAAAGCTCCATCTTCCCCTATTCCCAAGCAGCCACAGACAACTGAATATGGTGATGGTTGATTTGTTTACAATTTAAGTTGAAAAATTTCTGGAGTTCATTTAACTTCAGGGGGTAAAGACCAAGTAAACAAACATAATTAATCTAAGTCAGAAGGTAAAAGAAAGAAATTTACAAATTGCAAAAGACTCAACTTTGTAATTAAATAAAGAGTAGGACGTACAATTACCTGTAGAAAAGCAAAGGCCATCAGCATGGCACAGCGCCATGTAATCAAAGTGAGAATCAATCACCTGTGGGAGATGGTAGCCAGTCATGCATACATTCACACTGAAGAAACACGCGTATGTTCATCTGCAACAAAATACCACTGCAGTCATTACAGTGGTGAAAGTATTTACAGCTTTTACTTAAGTAGCACAACTAACGCAGATAACACCATATCTGCGTTCTCTCTCTCCTCCACCTGCATCCATTCATAACCCATCAATGCATCGTACTAATCCAACTTCTTCCCTCTCTCCTAGTTTTGTGCTCTTCTCTCCTGTCGCTTTCCGCAGGTTCTTGTGTTACTGGATCCCCAGAGTCCGGACCCATGTTTACAAGTCTCTGACTGACAATGTGTCCCGTTCAATACCGCTGTTCGATATGTACACGCCTGTGGATTATATTGCTGCTTGTCATACCCCCCCCCCTCTGTCCATCTCTCTCTCTCTCTCTCTCTCTCTCTCTCTCTCTCTCTCTCTCTCTCTCTCTCTCTGTCTCTGTCTCAACCCAACCAGTCGTGGCAGATGGCTGCCCATCACTGAGCCTGGTTCTGTCCGAGGTTTCTGCCTGTTAAAAGGAAGTTTTTCCTCGCCACTGTCGCATCAAATGCTTGCTCATGATGGGAACTGTTGGGTCTCTATATGTTGTCGGGTTTCTCAACCTGCTCTGTATGTAAAGTGCCTTGAGATAACTGTTGTTGTGATTTGGCGCTATACAAATAAAATTGAATTGAAAATTGAAAGAATACTCAATGACAAGCAAACTTTGTGCATTCACATTGTGGCATATGTAGATAAAGATGTATTAATACATTAGCATTCAGATTGAGTCAGATGATCCACAGTGCTGACTCATCCCGTAAACTCAGTTCTTAATTGTGAGTGACGTAAATCCATGATACTGTAACATCCTGGATAGAGTCTACATAAGTAGTGCATTGGTTATGTAATATTGAAGAATGTCATTTGATTTCATTTTTGATTTTTTTGCATATGATGTTGTGGGCAAAACAAACAACATTTTAACTGGTACAATGCAGCATTTGAACCAGGAAATGTTGTTTAACTCTAATTAATCAACAACATGGGAACAGCATTTGGTGGCTTTCATAACCCTGATGGTTAGACCGCAATACAAATGTTTAGCAACAGGAACATGATTTTGAGCTTCCTGTACCTTTAATTTCAATGAATAACAGGCGTCATATACAGTAGTTCTGATAACAATACACCATATTTTATAATCTCATTGTGTGTAATAACCTTAAGATGCATGATAACTACTAACTCTCCCTGTCCATGGGGAACACAGTGTTTTATTTCTGAAATAAATTGAAGTAGCAAAAATTGAAAAATGTATTTATTCAGAATCAGCTTTATACCATATTATATGTACATACAAGTAATTTGACTTTTTGATATCACTCTCAATGTAATCTATCAGAATAAAGGCTCCTTGTTGTAAAAAGCAGAACAAACTCTCTTAAACTTTACACAACTTCCTATTTGTGGAATCACAGCTCCATCTTTTTTTAAATAAAGCATTATATGAATTTATGGGGGGCTGCACGGTGCCGTCGCCTGACAGCAAGAAGATTGCTGGTTCGCGTCCCAGCCGGTGCGCTTGGGATCCCTCTGTGTGGAATTTGCATGTTCTCCCTGTGCAGCGTGGGTTTAATTGACTACTCTAAATTGCCCATAGGTGTGAATGTGAGAGTGAGTGGTGCCCTGCGACAGAGTGGACAGGGTGTCACCTGCCTTCGCCTGAAGTCGGCTGGGAAAGGCCCCTAGCCCCCCCGCAGAGGAGTAAGCGGTAGATAATGGATGGATGGATGAATTTATGGTCGAACACAGTAGCCTTGATATGTACATACCATACATATGTACTGTATGGCATATGATATAAGAGCACTGGAAAGTATACATTACTTTGAATCTGAAAAACAATTAAATATTAAGTACGTCATCAGAAACATCTGATACCAGTTCACATGTCAAGCTGAGGTAAATTGTACATGTGTGTTTATCCACTGCTCATTCAGAGAGAGTTAGCATCTTGTGGAGGCTGGAGGTTGTTGGCCCTTCAGCTCAGGGTGATGTGAGGAAGGAAACTCCAATGTGGAAGGGAAGCTGTGACTAATACTTGCTTTCTTTAGTTTGTGAACTTGGAGAGATGCATTTGCTGTTTGTGCTGAAGATGTGGTCAGAGGATTCGGGAACAGAGAGTGAGCACTCTTCACTCAAGACATTACACACCCAAACAGACTGCAGCATTAAATGTCACGTTTCATTCTGGTTGGTCTTACACATGAGATGTGTTGTTTAGAAACAGGAACAGATTATATGCATATTAAGCTCCGTTAAGGGCACCACAATTGTAGTATATGTATATGCATTATCATTGTCCACTGTACCAGGCAGAGGGTTCAGCAAACAAGTAGGTTCTAACTTCCACATTCATTAATTAGATTTGATTGATCCCCACATATATCACTTTATCTTAAACATGAGAAGTTCCTCACTCAGATTAAAAATCTCTTCTTGTTCTGCCATAGACAGCAGCAGCAGATAGAACATGAAACACAGAGGTTACAAAAACATAGACCACAAAGAAAAATAGAGATGCACAGTTTCAAGGAATGTACATATGCAAGAGATTAAAGTCTGGAAAATAAATGCAGAAGATAGATGAAAACAAAATAAAACAAAGACTAGAAACAGTCCATGTCAGGAAGAGATGGGTTATTCATGTTCTGTTGGAGTGAAATGGATGGATGACGAGGGAAACTACAGTGAATGATTGAAGAATTTGCTGGTGCAACGATGTTGACATTCTTATACTAAACTAACTGGGTCTTTTTTTTAAGTTGCTTTGCCTATACATGTTAATGATTGAGGTTCTGAACAGGAGCATGTGAGCAAACCACTCATGTGGTAACCTGGTTCAGTAAATACCATTATTATTTTTTGTTGTTGTTGTTTTAATGTTTTTATTATATCAGTCTGTATTAATTAATTAATTCAGCATTTAGTGAGAAAGTATGCAGATTTTTTTACCCTTAGCCTGACACACATGCAGGGATATTTTTCACTATTATGCTTATGAGGTAAAATTCATTTCTGCATTCTGATGTTTAAATAATGTGTAAAACAGGAGGAAACACTGCAGAGGATCTTGCAAAGGGGAAACTATAACCATTGCATAAAAGAATGGGGGAAATAAGGGAAACTTCTGCGTTGACCAAAACTGCTGTGAAACTCCAGAGTTTGACATTTTTAGACTTTCACATCCTCACGAGTGGTTTCAAGGCTGCGGTGACTCATTGGTGACGTGAAGCAATTCAGGAAAATGTGTCTTTGTTGTGATTGTGTTCATTCGATAAAAGAGAAGAGGAGGTGTGGCGATTTCAGTACTAACAGCTTCTGTCCCCATCAGTTCACCATTCATTATTCCTCCAGCTCCAAACATGCTGCCGTTGCTCCTGCTGCTGCTGTCATCAGTGAGTTACACTCCTACATTTAGGAACTCAGGTCGAAACTGGAAGATATAGCACTTGATGACTGAATGAAGATGAATTCAATTTTTATTATTATTATTATTTATTTTGTTTCTTTTCTATCCTTGTGAATCCTGAGTATAACCTCAGTGTTTTGTATGTATGTGTGACTGCAGACTGACGGCCAGGCTCCGCGTGTATTGGGCCAGAAGAAGAATGGCTCGTGTGTGTGTGCGGTGGACTCCAGCCTGTGGTCGTTCCCTGCTGTGAAGTACGAGAGCATGCTGCTGCAGGTGGAGTCCTGTGAAGGATCTTTGAACAGCCTGCAAAAACAGGTGAGACCTAAAGTTGATCAGCATCATTGTACAGTTGTGAGTGTGGTACAATTCAGCTCTGATTTGATTAATATATGGATGAAGTGTTTTGAAATATTTTTTCTGTGATATTTTCTTTATTTTTTCTTATGATTACTGTTGGCATTGATGTTGTTGCATGTCCTGTGACTATGTCCTCGCAGGTGAAGTTGTCCATCCAGCGTCTCCCTCAGTTCCAGGATCTGCTGAAGAACATTACGGCCCAACTGGAGCCTCACCAGTACCTTCACAACCAGGGCCTGTACACGGCGTTGTCTCTGCGCCAGCTGGGCCAGGAGCTCAGCCAGCTGGAGACAGACATTAGTGACGTCCACAGCCAGCTCAACAACGCTCAGACACAGAAGCTCACCAGAGAGGTACAGCGATGAAATGAAGTTACTGAAATGAATGTGATTCTGAATGTGAATGTGGTGAGTTATTCTACATGAATATTATAAAGGCAAAATTGACTCAACTCTATGGAGTTGTGGCATCAACAAACAGCAATATAATAAAGCAAAGGGCAAAAGGTACAAATAGGATCGTTGCATTATGTTAGCTGATGCTGTCATGAAGCAGACACAAAGAAGAAAAATTAAGAGAATATAAAGAGACTTAAATACTGAGTTATATTACATTACAGTTACATTTTATACATTACCATGTTCATTTGTTAACTCTCTGGATACAAAAAGTAAATGTGTGTGTGTGTGTGTGTGTGTGTGTGTGTGTGTGTGTGTGTGTGTGTGTGTGTGTGTTAGGTGGGTAAACTGGGTACGGATGTAAAGAGGATGCAAATGTCAGACACAATTAACATGAAAACTGTCAAAGAGAGACTGCGCTACCTAAAGAACAGTGTTGAGCACTGCAAGTCGATCCCTGAAGACTTCAGAGGTGAGTGTGCTGTGACTGTGTGTGTAAGAGACGGCTCGTTCATTCATTGCCCCTAAGTAGGGTAATACTCTGTGTACTGGACATGATCTCTCTCTGTTTGCAGGCATCAACAGGCACTGCTACAAGGGCCTGATCGCCAACATTAGCGATCCTGTCACGACCAAGATTGTTCCACATGGTAAGAGCTACATCTCTGGTTCATGGGGCAAACAGGCCCAGATGGACAGTGAGGGGCAGGAGGAAAGCTACTGGGTTCAGCCACTGCTCAACAGCCACATCTGGGGAAACTCCCTGCGTGTATACCAAAGCTATGAAGACTTCATGGCCTCTACCAACCACAGAGACTTTACCATCGCTCCATCCTTCAGTCATGCCAACACCATTGAGGGTCCCAGTGGTGTTCTATATGGCGAAGCTCTGTACTACCACTGCTACCGCTCTGCAGACATTTGCCGCTACGACCTGAAAAGCAACACAGTGGAACGGGTGACACTTCCAGGCACCGGCGTGGGTTTCAACAACAAGTTCCCGTATTGTTACTATGACTGCCGTGCCAACAGTGATGTGGATGTGGAGGCAGATGAGACAGGACTATGGGCCATCTATGCCACTATGGGAAACCACGGCAATCTAGTGCTGAGCCGCCTAGTTTGGGACGACGAGGCCAAGACGCTCAATGTCACACAAACATTTGAGACTAGGCTGTTCAAGAAGGCGGTGAGCAACGCTTTCATGGTGTGCGGCGTGATGTATGCCACGCGTTACGTCGACGAATTCCGCGAGGAGGTGTTCTACGCCTTCGACACAGCGTCAGGCAAAGAGGACAACACACTAGCACTGCCACTGGAGAAGGTAGCCAAAGGACTGGCCAGTCTGAGCTATAACCCCACCAACAAGCAGCTCTATATGTACAATGATGGATACCTACTGGCCTACCAGGCCCACTTCTGATCTCATTCTTGGCTGTTTATGGCTGTTTTCATGTTAGCCATGTTCATAAAACACTTAAAAGACGAACTGAAAAAAGGTACAAATAAGCAAAACTTACTTTATGTTAACAGTCATGTGCTCCATGTTACAATTTGTAAGTCATATTACATACTTCATGTTTTAGCAATGTAATAATGTAGCAATGCTGAATGGAATAAAGTTGAAAACCAATCATTGAAACTCTATAATAAAACTGTAATAAACATCTTTCCAAATAAAAAATATTGTCATTGTGTTGTTGGCTGCTGATTTGTGTGTCAAATCTTGCAAATCTGTTACCTGCTAATGTCATGCTCATGATGACAAATTCATGTGCTCAAATATGTAGTTCACACTTATCTTCAACCTGATTTGGAGAATGATTTAAGGCTGATATTTCCTCAGTGCTTAATACTGACTGTATTGTCTACCAAAAAAAGTTATATTATTTCTACTTACAAAGATAAGATAAGAACTTTATTAATCCCAAAGGAAATTCTTGTGCCAGAGTACTCCATAAAATACAGTAGCAAAAAATACAAAATACAACTATAGAGCATCAAAATAAAAAATATTCAAAGTATATTTGAAAAATATACAAAATTTAATGCTGACTTTTGGGAGGCCAGTACAAAAATAAAGCAACAGAGCACAGTGCATTATGAGCTGAGAGAATCCCAATGTAAAACGTGCCAGTGAACATCTCACGGCCTGCAGGTCAGCTCAGTGGGTGGCTGATCCAGTCTGAGCAAGCAGGGACAATGACTGCCAGTCTCCTGGTCTGCTTTGGCTCATTTGGACAACATTCATTGTACATAAACAATGAACCATCATGATAAAGATAAATTATATTCCACTGTACTACATGAAATTCAGAAGTAGTTCTACTTTATCTGGTAGTTATTTTGTTGTGCCATTGCTGTACATTCATATTCATTGTACACTACAGGTAAGTGTGTATAACAAGCTAGTCAGATTTATGATATTATAAAATTAAACCAGGTTATCTGGATAACTTTGCAGAATAAAACCTGGATCCGGTCTGTTTACATTAGTCCATGTTTCAGATTTGACAGGCTTGGGTCAAAAATAATGAGCGGAAATTTAAAATCTAAGAAAACTCATGGTTTCTATTACTTTCAGTGATCATATGACACGATAGTATGTTCATTCACAGTTGTTCATTTACTTAGTATAAAACAGATGTACTCTGAGCAAAAGACAGCAATGAGTATTTTCACCACCAGAGTGCGCTGCAAGGCTGGGACATGAAAGTGAAAGCCATCTATCTATCTATCTATCTATCTATCTATCTATCTATCTATCTATCTATCTATCTATCTATCTATCTATCTATTTATCTATCTATCTATCTATCTATCTTGTTTAGCAACAAAATTGCTTTTGAAATCGGCAACAACTACCATATTTTGTGTGTGTGTGTGTGTGTGTGTGTGTGTGTGTGTGTGTGTGTGTGTGTGTGTGTGTGAGTGTGTGTGTGTGTGTGTGCTCAGTGTTCCTGGCAGCGCTACTGGTCCAACATTATAGGAAATACACTTGCTTGCCATGAAAAAGTAATAACACTGTAATTAGTCCGATTGGGACCAACGAGGTAACAAACACCAGCAGTCAGATGACCAGACAGGATGTAAACAAGAGAAAACAAACCTGAAATTGCAAGTCAGACTGTCAGTCTGCCGTACACATTCAGAGCAGTCTACAGACCAACATGGGTCAACTTTGACTGGCTGCCCTAGCAAAAAATAAAAAATAGTATACTTGAAGCTCATTTTATCAAGTATGCTTATACGCATAAGTATAGCAAGTTTACTATGGACCATGTACTTGTAGTGTACTAGAAAGTATACTAATTAAATACTTTTCGGACTAAACTGGAACATTTTTAAATTTATAAAAGTACACTTTCAAGTATACAACAAGTACACTCTTCTGTATACTGCTGAAAGTGCCATGAATTCACTATTGTTTGAGAGTAGTTTTCCTCCAAGCCACCAGAGGTCAGTGTAGTGTCGTGTGATGCAGGCTGAAGGTGACTAGAGGTGTTACAAGTTGGAAGTTAATTATGCGCATTTTGCTGAAGTGGAAGGAGCCTAATAGTTTCCGTCTGTGCTCGATCTTTGTTTTGTATTCGTTAGAAATTGAGGGCATTCGAATTAAGTCACATGATTCAGAACTAAACGTTTAATTACATAAGCTCTCTTATGTCATTACACTCGAATATGTAAGACTTACTCTACTCAAGTGAAATGTAGTTAGCTAAGCTATTAGCCTCACACATGGTTTTAAACATTTCATCACTATAAGTTATTATTATTTATATATAAAATAGCCATAAACATGCACAACAAACAATAACATGCAGAGAAAGCAACAGTCAACTACAAGAAACGTGTGAAGAATATTCCTTTTATGATTTCTTTCAGTTACTTGCTTGGCATAGCTGATATTGTTGCATTTCTGTCTCATGATTCATCTCACATCTTGCATGGTGGTGTCAGGGAACACAGAGTATTTGCTGTAAACCCCTAAACTCCAGCACTAAATGATCTTGAACATGTACGTTTCTAAAAGGGGGGATACCTCAAAGCAAATGTGTGTAGTGAAAAACAATATTATTCTGCTAAAATAAATGTAAGTGTAGGGCAGTTGCCTTTTTTATGTCAGCAAGTGGCACTGTTGCACTGTTTTTTTCTGTTGAAAATGCCACGGTCCAGTGTTTTGTCCATTTAAGGACACCGTTGCTACGACATTCTCGTTGCAGGACGCCATGTTTTTCTCAGTTGTTTTTTCTTGCTCCGCCTAGTAAGCGTTGTAGCAGCGTCTTGCATTATGTTCAATTATCTATGTTAAAATTACTCATTTTGTATATTTTCATGTTTCATTTTCATGTGATATGTTTTTTTATGTTATTTATTTTTGTTCAGTGAGATATTTATTTCTAACACAGTTGTTTTTTCTTGCTCCTCAAGGTAATGAGGCCAGTAGCGATCTGGAATTAAGAGCAGCCTCGAACCACAATCAGGAACCCTGAGTCTGGTGTCTCCTTCTCTTCGCAAGCACTCCACGACCAACACAAACTTAAACCACAACGCAGAGTCCAGGGGAGGAGCGGGGAGTCGGACAGTAAACAGGCTGAGGCAGAGGGTTACATAAGCATGAATCAATGACTTGACCTTACTTCGATCAAGATATACTGAGTATTGGTACTTTGTGGCAGAAAGAAGTAAAAGTATAGTAAAGTACAAGCCTTAGTATTAATGTAAAGTGTAAGTCTTAGCATTAATATATTTAGTCTTAGACTTTCTTTATACTTTTCAGCATAAGCCAAGCATATTTCACCATACTATTCTTAAGTATATAAAATATAGTATTTAAAAAGTAAACTTCAAGTATACTGCCTCAGTTTTTGTATAAAAGAAGATATACTCGTAGTACACTTGAATAAAGTACTTTTTGCTAAGGGATACTCCCAGGTGCTGTAGCCTGTCGCTGCTTGATCTGCACCTGAAGCCTGATTTGTTCTATGCCTGTGTGTAAGTCCAGTCCAACATCTCACCAATAGCTTATTCTAACCCTAACTGTTGCACAGCCCCATATGTTGTAGGGACACATTTTTTCGGGTTGTGGTACGGATTGGGCAGCTGTTTGGTCTACTTCACCATTACAGTTGGTCTGCTCTTCATTGCTTGTTGATGTAAAATGCATTATTCCTGGTGCACCAGTGTGGAAATGTCACTGCAGACTTTGGATTTAAAAACCTCAGACATTCATTTATACAGTATGTCAAAGCCTCACGCTGCAGGTTCAAGAGTCTCTATGATATTTCATATTGCCATCTATCTATTTATTATGATAATGTATGATATGATATGATATGACAATGTTCAGTAAGTTGGTTACACTGCTATTCAGGTATGTGATATAATTATATAACATGCAACACATTTTCAAATACATGTCCTGTGACTCTATTCACCCTCCAACCCAGCAGCTCCACCTCCCCCAGCTCAGCAGAAGCCTGGCCCTTCCCACAACAGTCCACCTCAGTGCCCCCTCACCCCCCTCCAGAGTGACTCTCTCCATCCTGGAAAGGACTGTTAACAGGCCTTGTAACCCTCACAATCAGACTCTGTCTCTCCATGAACCCTGAAGCACCTGCTGTCTCCAGTGCCCACAGATGTCTTTAACACCTCTCTGGAGACATGTCAGGTCCCAGCCTGCTCCATCACTTTAACCATGGAAGGCATTTTTCCAGTACTATGTTTATCTATATGCTCTGTCACACCAAAGTTGTCTTCTTGTATTGAAAACAAACCTGGTAATAAAAAATATTCTCATTCTGATGTTTAAATTAAAATGATAAAGCCAGAGTACCCACAGTGCTGTGTAGTATGAGAGAACTTCCTTCAGCTGTTTAATGGGAGGTTTTGAAACTGTTAAGTAGTTTCCACATTGAACATACAATCATAAACAGCAGAACTCATATGAACTCATCTATAATGTACAGTATGTACTGAGCAGTTCGTAGTAGTACTGGTTGTAACCAGTAGGGGGTGGTGTAGTCTCACACTGCCGTCAGGAGGACAGATGTTTCCGCAGCTGTGGCCTGGTTTCCAGTTTCTGGCTGGCTGCCTCTCAGACACACCCAAAGCCCTGCTCACATAATGACAGACCTGCTGCCCTGCAGATTTAAAGAAGCCAAACAGCAGGCGGCTGGCGCAGGACAAAACTTACTGCTCTACTCTTTACTGTGTTTGTGGTCAGGCTGATTTCATGTTTCTGTTCAGAGAAAATAGATCGGGGAGGATACGCATGTCCTTTAATAATATGCTGGGATACTGTAACATTTTGGTAACGTTCAGAGTCGTCGTTTTTATCTTCAAGTCTTCTCTTTCATCATGCTGCTCTGGCCTCTGAAGTAGAAATAAACTGGAAAATGATCATACAAGAGCAAGGTATGAAATGAGTAGGAGACGCAGTAATAATTATGGTAGATGTAACATCAACAAGTGATTTACAACCAATGAGAGCTTAGGTGAATCAGACGTAAGAGATTCAGTTCAAGGCAATTAATCACTTCTTCATCTGTAGCACCTCTTTTTCTTCATGCCATCTCTGTAACATCACTGAAACCAAACACTATTTTGAAATATTTCTGCTGTTACGTTACATTGACTGCCATGAGTCTCTAGAGGAGAATCATATTGACTCATTGCTCAATACTGAACTATCGTTTACGGATGTTAATACAACAACATCCAGTCTTACTCTTAACAATCCCAGCAGGTTAGCTTCTCAACCACAAAGTAATCATTGTGATCGGCTGCTCCACCAGAACATGCCTCGCAATGATTTGTTGTTTCACATTGTCAGCTCAAACAACCAGCAGGTAGCTCAGAGCACCACCGTCGACTGTAACGTCGCTGTGGACTGACGTGAAGAATTAGATTCAAGACCAGACAGGAGTGAGCAAGACATAACAAATCCCATGCCCTACACTGGTTCTTAATGCAGCTTCAACATGCCTGTATAGTTCTCCCTCCACAGGTGCACTATGTTTCCTCATTGTGCAGCATCTTCTCTCTTTTCAGTCAAAGACAGCCTGCAGATAGAGACTGAGTGAAAGAGCTGGCTCACAAAGACATACCTCAGCTGCCCAGTGGATTCAGGCCCAGCAAATAAGAGACAGAGTGGTTGCTGTAGGAACTGAGACTAAAGATCAAACCAGTGGGTTTCAAGTTTAAAAATTGTATCGGCTCTTCTTCAGGCGTTTCTCTGTTTAACTGCATGATCACTGAATGTTGCGGGCTGATGCATTACTGACCACTTACAGCACATCCTCATGCTTATTGCCAGGAAGTCCATCCTGCTTTGTCTCAGCGGCAGGATTATATCATGATGATAGCCTGACAGCTTCACCTTTACACATCATCACACCGTCATGACCCATAAATAGGTAATGGTCACATTAAAGAGTCCATCTCATCATCACAGCCATTATCACTCACTGCCAGTATGGAGTACTGATGGTTACCAGTAATGACTGACATCAGCTGACCGTGCAAGGAGCTGCCTATCTTTCTTAAAGCTGCACCAGACTGGGTTTTCATGTCAAAATAAGCCAGGCTTATCAGCTTACATCACAAGCTGATGCCGGGGAGAGTGTCCTGTCCATACACTGATTCACAAAGTCGATATTCAAATTTAAATATGTTCACTGCTTGTAATCTTGTATATAGGAGACAATGTCTCACAAGGATGAACTCTGGTATTTTTGTCTCTCATCTTTTTGGTGTGGAGTAAAGCAGCTCAGACAGACTTGGTTAGTGAACTTGAGCCCTGTGCTGTTCACTGAGTCTGGCAGGACTGAGCTTTGGCTCTGTCAGTCTCCTCTCTGTTGAAGCTGTCATTATTTAAGTTTCTCTGTGGAGTTCTAAAACCTTTTTAAAAATTTGAGGCTAAAAATAAACATAGATTAGAAATTGCCAAACACTGCAGAGTAGATGTGTATCAACACAGGAGGAAATGTTAGAGGGATCACCAAAATCAGTAGGATTCATCCTCTTGAGACCAATGTACAGTATGTAGAAGATTTAATGGTAGTCCATCCCACAGTTTTTGAAAGTAGGTCTGTCAATGTAAAAGTCTGTTAGATGCCATCTGGAATGTGCCTAAATTTTATCTGGAATGTGCCTCCATCTAGAAGCTGTTGAAAGAAAATGCAGTTCTTCTCACCTACATCATGTGACTTACTGTACACAGTTTTTTCTCATACTCTTACCGGAGTCAGTAGGTCAACCTATTCCTGTATGCACATTACAGTATATACATGATGTCTCAGGAGCATTAACCCACTCAGGAAGACTCCACTCACACCCCATCACCCCCACCTCCTCCATCTGTATTAAAGCCACAGCTCTGGTTGTATGCTGTAATCTCCACATGCCTGCATTAGTTATACTGTCTGAAGATCAGAGTAAAAGTCCCTGTAATACAGTCAATAGCCAAAACATGACACATCTAATAATACATTTTAAATATATAGAATGTGAAAAATTGTGGGGAAAATGGTTTCCATGTTTTATTATTATGTAATATAGAGCTAAAAGATAGATACTGTAGGTACAGATGAGCACGTCTGTGGGGGGTTAATAAGATTATAGCAGCACTACACTGGATTAACACGGGTGAATGGAGGTGGCTTATAGTGTGTGTGTGTGTGTGTGTGTGTGTGTGTGTGTGTGTGCGTTTGAAGGGGGTGTAGGATGTGGGTGTGGAGACAGTGGAATTTGGCAGCTCTTAAAACACAGATTGTATATTCAATACGCTGTTCAAATCTCTCTCATTTATCATTTCTGCCACCAGTTATGTGTTCCACATTCACTCTATAGGTAAAGCCTTTTTCACACATGCACTCACATGCAAAATGCATCTTGTATTCAGTGTATGGCTCCTTTTACTTTTACACTTTAGCGTCCTTGGAAATTCTATTAAAACCTCATTCATATAAAAGTGTATTATTATTTCTTTTCATGTAGACATAAAACACGCTTGAACTTATGAAAGCAGTAAGGTCTGTTATATCATTAAATTGTGGTTAAACCTGTGTTGAGAATTTCATTTTATTGTAAGAGAGTGCACCATTACTTGCTGTTCCAAAGAAATCTTGGCATTTCGAGAATTCACTGTGGATTTGAAACAGGAGGACAGAGAGACAGCTAAGAACACTCGTCCAGCCAACCCTTATCAACCTATCAGCAAAATGTCTGCTATCTTTGATTAATAAAAGATATTATTAAATATTTTGTTGAATGATAGAATATCATCTCTGATGATGTTACTGTATATTATAATACATATGGACATTTAATGCTTCATGCAAACATCAAAGAATGAGACTGTAAGTAGCTTTTTTTATGTCAATGAATCCAATGAAAAGACCCAAAACAAAGCCCAATGTATCTTATTCCCCTGTGCCATAAAGCTTCACACTGCATCTTGATGGCCTAATGTTTACTATGCAAAATGCCTCTTCATCTACACACAGAATCAACTCGTTTGAAACTCCAAACCTGGGTTAAAGACTGTACTGGGAGCAAACAGGCATTGGCAGCAGTAACTGTGGATATAGCAGAAAGGGGATGAAAATGTGAGCTGTGCAGAAAATGCAGCTCCCTCACTACTGCTCAACAAAGTCACGACCTGTTTGCCGTCTTGGCGCCACACCATGTTAGAGCTTTTGTACTGTCTTTTGTCAAGTTCAATATGTAGGTAGAGTATGTGCCAACACTGGTATGTAGTGCATCCAGGAAATAATAAAGCTTCTCGTTCTGAGTCTGAGAAAATCATCTCCTGCCTTCTTTGCTCTGTATGTGACCAAGCTGACTGCTGGGAGTGGAAGCACGTTTAAAGCTGCACTAGTCTTGATTGTTGTATTAACTATGTATTCAAGGCTTGTGTGTACCATGAAAGAAACTGGTCATCATGACAAACAGAATTATCACCTGATTTTCCATTTCCCCTCAGCTCGGCAGAACCTATTAGAGTCTTTCAGCTTTGAGCCACTGTTTTGGTGGTTGAGTCTCACCGCTCTCATCAGCTATGACAGCAGCTGTTTTAAGGGAAAAGGATTTGTTTTAACATCAAACAGAAAACACTTCGGAACAAGCTGGGGAATGTAGTAGAGCATTTAGCAGCTAAAGATCTAGATATTTTTAATCAGGAGTTGGTTCAAAACATGGTTTGAAGTTACAAACAAATGCTAATGTTGCTTTGTGTCTGCTGGTTGTACATAGGCTATTGTTTGTAGCATGTTAGCCTTAACAAGTCAGTAAGGTGATAATGTAAAAATCACTCGCACAAACTAACTTAGTTTAAGCAGTGTGGGTGCTGGCAGAATTATTTCCCTTTCATGGCCTGTTGTAGCTACACAAGCAACATAATGTCCACTTCTAGTATCATTCGCTACTGCAAAGTTCACTCCCATGTTGGCAATGCCAACATTTTCATCCTCACCAGAGCAATCCAGTGGAGCAAGTGCATCACTGTTATTATTGTGTGCTTTACCATGCCTGGGTGTGATCATCCCCATTCATGTCTACGCAACCAATTATGTTTATGATTCAGTTGCCCACTAGACACAAAGTTCTTCATAGATTTAGCCTCTTAATTTGGCTCTCATAGTCTGTCTGTGGAGTTTAGTGAGTCTTGCCTTTGCAGTTTGTTTGGTAGTTACACGTCTTTTGTGTGAATGCTACTTTTAATAATTGTTTTGCATAGCTATTTAAATTCTTTAATCATCTATGATTAATTTTTTAATTACTCAAAAACCTGAGACATTTCGAGCCCTTGACTTGTTATATACTGCAACATAAGGGGAGAGTCAGACCTCCCACACCACTGCTGATAAAGAGTGATGGTATGTCCCAACAGTGTAATGATAAAGCTAGCACATTAGTTAGGAACCTATAAGGAAATTCCATGTCCATGCTGTTCTTTCACCAATATTTTTTCCATTGTTAATAAACACCTAAACTCTATTTCACTTCCTTCATCCTGTTTATAAAGTCACTTTGTTTTCCTTGAGATGCAGATGTCAGGTGTCCTCTCATCACTTCGGCACAGCTGGAGCACAGTGACTCTTACCTAAACAGCAAATCCCATAGCATCATGGTTAGCTCACAAAAATCGTTTCTGTGAGACTCCATGAGAGAAGAGAAGAGAAGAGAAGACAAGACAAGACAAGACAAGACAAGACAAGAGAAGAGAAGAGAAGAGAAGAGAAGGGAGGAGGAATGAAAGGGAAACGAGTGGAGCAGAGATGCTGGTGCAGACATCAGGCTCCAGCAGGAGGTTTCCAGTTCTGTCCTCCCCTCTAATTTAGGAGAGTAACAGAGTAACATACCAATTTTACCTCCACCTCCTCCCTTGACTACTGGGACTCCTCCCAGCCTCCCTCCTCCAGCCCATCCCTGTCCTCCCCGCATGGCCTCCTCACCCCCACTACACCTTCCTCCATATGTTTTAACTTGTACCACCATGTATTTACACTCATGGTGGATTACTCACACAGTGACACTGCCCTGACATAAATTGCATATTAGTACATAAATCATCAATGGGTGCATTTCAAATGTTTTTATCTAATTTTGGAAATCAGCTACGTTAATAGCAAACTGTGACTTGAAACCAGTAGATCAATACATGGCTGCTCATAAATTCAAACGGAAAAAAAAAAAAACATTTCAAAAATGGCTGGCCTGCACATGACAACCTCCATTCTAAAACTGGACAGTGCAGCAAAGCCTCCTCCATTTACAGCGGGACCATCCTGATGGTTTGCAGGCTGCAGAAGGACTTCACATGTCAAAGTTGTGCTTGTTGTTCAGAGCCCTTTTACTTTGTCTCAACGAGTGCATTTGCTGATCTTGACAACTCCATTGCAATCAAACATCAGTGTAAACATTCAGTATAAAGTTTTGCTGTTATAAACATTGGCATTAGCAGGCCCTTTAGCACTTATCCCCATAGCACATATCTAAATTGGGACTGGGAGTAAATAGGATGTATGCAAGCAAAACTCTTAGTAAAGAGACCCTTTTGGCACTCTTTACTAACGGTCTACAAAAGCTTGTAGAAGGAGTAATAAAGTGATTTACAAAAAATATATAAAAGATTTTGCATCTTCATTATCATTACATAAAAGGTATTAAAGTGAGCAAAACTACTTTATTCCTTTAGGAAGATTTTATTCAGTTTAACAGCTTTACCTACTTAAATAGATTTGAAAGGGGGAAAGTGTGTTAGGAAATTAATGGAATTTATTGGGAACTAGATGGTGATTGTGGCTCCTTGTTGAAAAGCACTGTACATTTATGGCTGCACAGCCAGATGTCTGCTACTGTACACAGTGGCTGCAAAGACACCAAAGTATAAACAAATGAATTAATAAATAGAACAAGTTGTATTTAGATACACCTGTTAAATATAGCCTGACATGAAGAAGACCTAGTGCTGGCACTGATTAGACAAAACCACAAAGGTGTTGGCCGTTGACCTGGATGAGAGAGGGAAGTGTGGAGAGGAAGGGGTATGGGAGAGGAGCTGTGCTGGGTGGAACCAGCCATGTTGCTATATGAAGCCTTCTAATGACAAGGCCACTTTGGAGTTTGAAGATATAAATACTTCTTAAAAAAGCTGTTCCAAGTAAAACCTGGAGGGAGTCCACCATCCCAGTGAAAATGGCAGGGTGGATGGAAAGGGAGTGTGGGTGGGAGTGGATGTTTAGTGTGTGTCTGTGTGTGTGTGTCTCGGGTGAACATTTTTACTGTTGAAGTTGTTCTTTCTTCCTGCGCTACTGTGTCATAAATGTGTTCATGTTGAACACCCATTAAACACACAAGCCATCCTCTGCTGTGTAATTGTGATGGATTTGCATTCAGAGTGTGTTGTTATACATGTCCTGTGATACATTACTGTACTCTAACACTGAGGTAATTCATAATTCATAATCGCCAGCATGCTGACCAGTACTCACACAAATGCTGGTCCTGTGTTGACACAAGGCTGGGGAGACTCTGCAGTAAATGGATAAAATAACACTACCCATATTCAGACAGAGGAACCTTGTGAGTAAGACACAAACCTTCCATTTGACGTTTGATTTTTTTGGTGTGACCAAACCTGCTTCACCAGACTAAATGTTTTCCTGTTTGTCATTCATAGATTTACTTACTTGTTTCTGCCAGTGCCTGCGACCATTTGCTCACACTGTCTTCCTTCACCTGAACCACATGCACTACAATGGTGTTTACATTACAGTTCAGTTTAGAGGGAAAAGCTGCTCTAACAGAAATATTTCTGTGTGAGTACAGCTTTGGTACAGTGTGTGTGTGTGTGTGTGTGTGTGTGTGTGTGTGTGTGTGTGTGTGTGTGTGTGTGTGTGTGTGTGTGTGTGTGTGTGTTTTACATGCGGACCACATTTACCCCTGCTTTTATTTGCAGCCTCCATCTGAATATACCACCTGGAAAGGTGACATGGCAGTTGATATTCCTGTACCCTTCAAAGTTACACCAGTTGAAACAGTAGCAGCACTGCTTTCATGCTCCTTATCTGTTTGACTGCTATTATCACATTTTACAGATTCACACTAACAATCTTTCTAGCTGTTGCTTTAACATTTTAACACACAACAAAAGCTTCGTTAGCAGCTTGTTAGCATTCTCCCACTTTGATGGATTTGTGAAGTTGGAATAGTTATTTTGAGTGATCAAGGTTTGGGAACAGTAGTAGGTGCACAGTGATACTGATAAAGATGTTTATCTGATCATTTGGAGAAGATGTCAACTAAGACAAGCAAGTGAAAGAAAGTTCAGGTTTTGTAGGAACCTGAAAGGGCTACATGTCATTTAAATTCAGATTTGTGTGAATTCTCCAACTGTTCTGCAAACATGTTTTGTTCCTGAAAGCAAAAAAAAAGAAGATAATTTTAAAAAAGTGTTTGGAATTTGCTCTGATTTGTGCCTCTGACTGGTTTCTTCTCCATCACCATGGTGGCTGAGGCTCAGGCTTATCATAGAATTTAGAGCTACATCAAACAAAGTTAAAATAATTAATAGTGTCATATGACATTTCTACTCACAATGCAGGTTACTTCCACTTACATCAACTGACCTCTGCTGACAGTCTGTTTCACTCCTATGATGTTCCTGTGGCCTACAGAATATTAGATATATTATATCTATATATTACATATTATTATCTATATATTGGAGTTCTACCTGTTGTAGCATCTCTTCTTTCAATCCAGAGGTGATGACATTTAGACGCCAAGATGGCACCTCTTGTTGCAGTCATGTTTCTACCTGCTTTGACTATGTGTCTGTCTGTGTCTGTAATGGTAATTTCTCTCCTCACGATACAAACAGCTCTTCCCATGGTGAGAGCATTTGCACCTGTGGTGGCAATACTTCCTCCTCTGGTGTGACATTTCTACCCACGACAATGGCCTTTGTCCCCAGTAAAGACAGTAACGCAGCATTTAATGACTGCACTCTTAAATCACTCAGGAAGAAGAGGGAAAAAATCTGCCCTTTCAGTGTTGATGCTTAATGGCTTACATTAGACTGTATCATCTGGTCACGCAGAGAAGTTGTAAATGGCAACCCATGGAGTTATTTTAGCCCCTGGTAGCTCTCTATGTTTACCAAAGGGTTTAAAAAAAAAGCTTTGATTCTGGTACTAGGCAGGTCTTTGGGCTGGGGACAGAAGGAGATGCTATAATCAATATTCTACATATATGATAAACATATATATAAATATATAAAACATTTTATATATCAACATAGGACCAAATGACTGTTAATGTGCAAGTGTCGTTCAAAGTGACCTACAGAGAATTATCACCTGATTCTGAACATTCTCTCAGCTCGACAGAGCTTAAATTCAGTGACTTCCAGCTCACTGTTGTCAGGTTTTGGTCGCCAACGCTTCTGTTTAGGCTCAATCTCACGGCTCTCAACAATGTCACTTCAAGCAGTAGTCAGTTGTTTTCAGCACAAAAGGTTTTGTGCTGAAAACAACTTTTTTTGATTTCCATTCATCAAGTGGACACAAAAATGAATGCTTAAAATCTATCATTGTGCTCTCAGCTTGTTACACTGCCCCTAGTGGCAACAAAGTCAGTTAACAGGGAGGATTTTCAGTAAAGCTCAGTCTTTCAGATGTCCTCTCCTTACTGTCAGGTTGTCTACAGTCTACACTTGACAGTAGAGCCTGATGTTAGGCAGAGCCTTATCGTGTAATAAATATATGTGTTTTAAGACACTAACGTCAGAGGATGTCCATGTGTTGGCATGGTATGTGTAGGTGGCTGCTTCCCAACCTGAAGCTAAGCTGTTTCAGTGGGTGACAGTGCAGCTGGATCAGCCTTAGTGTTTTATAGAGAGAGGAACATACAGGCTTTTCCTCTCCACAAAATGTAATCCCTGAGCGTCCTGATGACACCAGAACAGAGAGCTCTGTCCCTCTGCTTTTACACACAGAAGCTTTTTTCTGATAGCGTGGCTGCATATATTTTGTGTGTATAACATGATTTCCATATTATTTGTTCATGTAAGCAATGTTGTGTTTCGGTTTACTACACATACACACATGGGCTTTCAGCAGACGCTTGTTTCTCCAAATCTCAGTACTTCCAACTACATGACTGAGTGAGACGATCACAATGAATTACAGCTGCAAACATTCAGCTTGTAGCTCGGCGAGGCTGAAGCTCACAAAAACCAGCCTCTCATGCATTGAAGCTTGAATGTAAAGCAAGTGTAGCTAATGTTAGCTCCTGACTCACCTCATAAGATACCTTTTCTTTCACCATTGTGACAATTTGGACAAGAACCTTTCAAACTGCTGTTGACTAATATCACAAGTTGCAGCTTTTGTATGTAAACTAACATTATACCATAAAAGGAACCTTCAGTTGAGATTATATATTTGTGTTTAATTTCATATTCTGAATGGCCTTAGCTCAGTTTTTAAATGAACACTGACCATCGGAATGTGAAACATTAAAATTGTGTGAGCATTAAGAATAGGACTTACTTGTGCCATAATAAAGAACATTGCATTTAGTAACATAGGAAACATAAGTACATTCTGAACAAAGTGGTTTAAATGGTCATAGTTATGGTAGGAGTGAATGAATAAAATTGAGTGAGCTGTGAGTGACAATTTAGGCATGCTGCTGCAGGTGACGTTTAGAAAAATACAATTGTATTTAATGTAGTACAGTGAAAGCCTGTCAGCCCACATTATGACTCCGTCAGACACCTGTAGTTTTCCACCAATCAGTATCCACAGATAAAAGAATGTGCGATATCTGTAATCAATGAAATTGAACAGACCAAAGGTTGATAAAAGCCAGATTTCCTAAAGAAGCCACTGGTGATGCCAAAGCAAAGGTTCAAATCCAAATTTATTCAAGGCAGAGGTCAGTCAGACCCACTAATGAAAACTCTTCTGGCTGTTAACAGAGTGTATTGACACGCTCAGTCGGAGAACCCATGATGAAAATCTTAGCTCTAGGATACGTCAGTGAATTAATTTTTAGCATTGAGTGTTTCTGGTGTTAAAATCTAAGCTTGTATTTTGGTTTAGTAGATACTGGTATGGTTTACTGTAGTCTGTTGGTATTGGATCTAAAATGCAGACATTGGAGGCAGGAGTGGAGCAGGTCAATATTTTATTGAACACAAATCCAAAAGACTGTCATTGGTCAGGTAGGCAAGGGTCAAAAATAGAGAGCAGTCCAAATAGGAAAACAACAAGTAGCAAGCAAAATCAGCAGTCCAATAACCATCCAAGGTCCTGGGAAACACAGGGCAGGGAAAACACGAGGGAGGGCTGAAACACTTGGCGGGGCGGCATGGGGCCTATCCCAGCAGACTTCGGACGGAAGCAGGGGACACCCTGGACAAGTCGCCAGTCTGTCACAGGGCGTACTTCAATATAGGATACATAATATTGTATTGTATATTATATCGTATCATATCATATTTCATTGCATTGTACTGAGTCACATAGTGTAGTAGAGTATCATATAGTAGTGTACAGCGTAGTATTGTGTCATATTGCGTATTATCATATTGCATCATACAGTCCTGTGCCAAACAGTTCGGGTTGAATATACATACTGTTACAGTCCTCCTTCAGCATCTGAATTACTGTCGACCACACAGCCTCCTTTGCCAAAGGCTTTCCAAACCAGTGAGGGTCAGTTATGTGTGATGAGCTGAAGCAGGCAGAGAAGTGAAAGCACTCGGGGAGTGGATCGGCTCAAAGCCTCTTTAATCTCATAATCTTTATAGAGTAGCTCTTGTTAGCTGGTTCTGGCCCAAGAGGCCAGAACTCCACTCTGCCCCTGCTCCTCTGTTCCTGCCTATTAGCATCACATCAGCATGCACGGGCACAGGCTATTGACAGCAACACACACACACATTTACACATCGCACATACTGATGCTAGAGGCTGATAAAATTAGACAAATGCCAGCCAAGAAACTCCAGTTGCACACTAAATTTAAATGAAAAATGCTAATTAAATCACTTAGGCAGCAAATACAGATAAGATGTTTTCTGTTGTTTCTCTCATGTCTCATTACTGTTAATCACTGCCTCTGCTTTCTAATAAGAAAGTAGTTAAACACAATCTGGCCTCTCTATCCTTCCACATCTGCAGCATCCTGTCATCCAATCACAGTCATCCTTCAGTCCTGTTTAATGTCTGTAGCTCCCTTGGGGTCAGCGTCCTATCATTCATCTCTCTGACGAGGACTTCCATCAGCCAATAGCTGGAGACTGCTCCACACATTACCACAGACCCATTATTCATTCATAGGCTAAATTGTCTCTGAGTGAGCTGGAGAGCAAGGAGTGGAGATGTGGTGTGTTAGGAGAGGGTGCTCTGGTGACACAGACTGCTCTATCTATAGTTGTTTTCTTTAGCCTCCTGTTGAATTTCTTATCTTTTCTACAGAGCTGCTTTTGTAATTCTGGGGAGAAACTAATCACACACTATAATAGAATCAACAGCATTAGCTTTAGAGCATTAGAGTCTTATGACAATTTGCTGACTGTGGCATTTTTCAACTTTGGTAATGGCCAATTTAACCCTCCTCTTGCATTTGTCATACCCTCCCTTCCATGACATTTCCCCTTATCCAATGTTGATGGTTGACATCTCATTTGAACAGTCAAAGCAAGTAGAATCAAGGGGTGTCAGACACAATTACACCAGGGGTGAATTTCATGTTCTAATTTTGGAGTAAGTTCAAAGATAGCGTTTGCTCTACATTACTGTATACTATAAAAATGCTTGCCATGTAGGATGTGTTTACTGGAGATGGAAATGCTTTAGTTAGTGTTGTAGCTGAGATTCTTCCCGTTCCAATGATGTATGGGATGTATAGATTTGATACAGGCAAGCCAGTGTTTGGTCAGTATATAGTCCGGACGCACCGGTCGGCCCATCAAGTTAAGCATTGACTGCACTCACTGTGATGAATATAAAAGAAGACACTTATACTGTTTTCATCAATGAACACTTACTGAAAAAGAAATATTCAAAAAAAGACCATAACAGAACATCAACATGGTTTTTAGTGTGTCTGTGTGTGTCTGTGTATGCATGTGTATGCGTGTATGTGTGTGCGTATTCACACACATAGTTGTCAATGCACAGTTGTGGTGGAATGTTCCTTGCAGATGTAGGCATGGCCCTTCTGACAGGCCTGGCTAGTTTTTCTGTCTCAAGGAGCACAGAGCTCGCACCTCTTCCTTTTCTGACCTTGGCAGGGGGCTGTTGGGTGAGTGTCTGGAGAGTTCTGCACTCTCTTTACCAGACTGGCAGAGGTTGGTGTGTAGGGAAGGTGCCATTGGACGACTGGAGTCCCTGACCTCTCTGACAGAAAATCACCTCATCAGTAGCCTACCTATTGCGTCAATGAGTCAAATGAGAGCAAGGCACAAATATATATGCATGAGAGACAGAAAGAGAGGGGCATTTAGTGCAAGAAGGTGAGAGGTTTTTCTTTAGAGCTTGCACCTGTGAGAAGATATGATACATTCTATCATATAGCCCGAGAAAGTGAGAGGTTCCCGTAACCTGGAGTAAATTGGAGAGAGAGAGAGAGATAGGGAGAGAGAGAGTGAGAGAGTGTGTGGAGATGTTTTCCATCTGCAGGATGAGCATAATATACTCATACCCATTCATTTCTTATGGTGGTCACTTTTGACCCGAAATATCATAGGAGGTACACTGTTGAATAAATCACTCAAAATTTAATGTAAGTGGTGATCATCAATTGTATATGTTCAGAGGCCTAGTGTGGAGGATAACATAAGGTCTTGAGGCAATTGGATGAAAAACACAATAGTTATGATTAAAAACAAAGTCACTCGGTCACATTTGACCCGAAATGCAAGAGAAGGGTTAAATAAACAGCTGGCTCCGACAAATAAACTTCTACAATAACTCCATCATTTTTGTTCAGTTAGCTCCCACTGCTACAGAGGGCAACATTAAAATTCACGAAAACTGAGCTTCTGATCTGTGGCCGTTTAGGTGCAGTTTCACTGGGTCCCCTTCTCCTCTCAATGAACCAGCATACAAATAACCCAGTCCACAACTAAACACATGCATCTGGTTATCAGGAGAATGATTTAGAAATCTGAAACTTAGTGCAGGTGCTTTATTGTCTTTATTCTATTTGGTCTCACATTATCAGTAACATAAGAAGATGATGACACGTCTGCCGCACGTTTACTGTTTGGGGCTAGTTCTGAAGGATTGCTGCTTCACTTATCCACAAGCTGACTGTTGTAAAGTTCAAAGGGTTTTCTTTCACCATTTTTGTTTTGGAAAGACGTGATTGCCTGGAGTTTCTCTGGCTCCCTGGCACCAACATCAGCATCTTATATTTATAAGAACTGTATACCTGACTCCTGGCTATGCCATATCCAGATCAACACAGCCATGCTTTGGTCCCCCAGACTCTACAGTATTGTGTTACATAGAACAATAATAAAAAATAAAAAAATACATATAATAAATTGCAAATAAAAAACTTTTCATTCCACACTTCTTCATGACCTATTGCCCACAGTATTGGTGACAGTACTGGAAAAGCAATTGAAGCTTTCATGCACTGTTTGAAAATGTGCTTTTTAAAATAAGATTTAATAATAATTAAAAAAAAACATTTTAATAAGATTTAAATAATGTGTTTTATGTGCATATAGGAAATTTCATTTTTGATAATTTGGTCAAAAGTGTTCTTCTGAAATGTAATTTAGCTGGTGATGTGGACAAACATGACACATGTGGTCCTTAACAGAAATCACATTGATCAAATATTCATTATTCATTTTTTATTTCCTCCATAATTTGGATCAGTAGTTATTTCCTGATCAGTCTACTTGTAAACTACTTTGATTCAAACCAATTTTGTGTTTTTAAGATCTACATATATAAATTGACTTGCCTTCACTTTACTTACCCTCCTGATCATTCCCTTCATTCACATCCCCAGTTTGCAGAGTAGTGCCAGAGTGTGTGTGTGTGTGCGTGTGTGTGTGTAGTGGAGGTTGTGGTGAGAGGATCAGCAGCCTCATTAAGGGAAGCAGCCAGCAGCTGGGCATTGGCAGCAGGTTTGTGGACCAAATGACTGCTGGAGAGATAAGAGCACATCAGGTAGACAGGCTTCACCTCGACAGACTCTGGAACAGCAGCTCAGGCTCTTCTGCAGACAAACACACCACTCTTCTTTACAACAGAGAGCTGATGTAAGTGTGAACTGCTGAAATAGTACTGGAGGTAACACCCTCTGCTCTTTCCAACTGAGCTGGGAAACCTGTGACTGAAAACATAGAATAAAGATAATAAAAGATAAAAGTTGGTTTTAGTCAACAAAAAGAGAACAAAACATTTTAGTCTAGTTTTCATCTGAGCTGTTTAAATGTTTACATCATTAGCGTTCATAGCTGAATAAACAAAACACACTTTCTCGCATGATTCATGTGACAAACAGCACTTTTTATTTTTGTTCATATCTGTAATCACAGAGGCCAGGGACATCCCCAGACATGTCTCCATGTAAGTAAAGACTAAATATCTTGAACCAGCACAGTATTGCTTTTTTTTATTGTGCTGTTTTTTTGTAAAATACTATAGTTAAAATACTAATAGGTTCATGTCTCCTTCAATTGCAATTTGAGTTTAACGTTTTCAATTTTTTACCATTCCCATCATTCCCAACTCTTAGTGGATTAGTGGAAGAATGTAGTCCATGAATCTTTTCTTCCAAGAATGTCCACTCATTTATCCATCCACCTTTCGGATTATTGTTTTTGACATTGTGACTACAAATATAATTCTTTTTGTCATTTTTCTTGTTTTCTGTGGCTACTGCCAAAATGAACATCTCTGTGTTTGGTGCAACAAATTGTTGAGTGAAACAGACAAGAGGGAAGATGAGACAAAAGGATGCAGAGGAGTCACTTTTATCAGAAATGAGAAGTGAAGTCAGATAGACAATACAGTAAGAGGGTTGTCGGCTCCAGGCAGCTGACGTCATCAGACAGGACGAGCCAACCCTCAGCTATGGATACCAGGTATGATACCAGATTGATTGATTGTGTTGGTGTCTGGGAGAAATGTCACGAGGGGGAGATGAACACAGAATGAGCGTGAAGACCTATACAAACTGAATGGCAGAGCTTAACAGACAAGTTGTGTATTAAAATTGCAGTCTCTGTATAATTTGTTATTGGCTGTGACAGTCTGTGAGATATGAGTTATCTTCATTATGCTTGAAAGCACAGACTGATTCCAATCTATCACTACACTGTCCAATACATAGTGATAGATTTAGTTCTACATGTGTTTTCATATAGTGAGACATTATGAACAGCTGGTCTGTTCATGTCCCGAGCTGTGGACTGGAATAAGCTCGTCAGCAGCTCAACTTTTCATTCTAATTGACGACACTAGAAAGCACAAAATCCCACCACTGCTTCAGGACAGCATTGTAATAGCCTGACAGCTGCGACAAGTCCACTGCTTTCAGATGTCACTGTCGCAGTTCATCTTCTCGCTCTGTGTGTGTGTGTGCCTGTTAATGTGTGTATAACAGCAGTGCCCAGTAGTATTTTTGGTCCCTAAATTTTGTCTTTATTGCCCTTGATAAATTTTTGTCAGTCCCCGGGACACCCTTAATTTAGAGCCCTGCTTCTTCTTCCCCCTTCCACTTCCTCCTCTCCCTTGGCAATCACACAGCCAGTGTATTTTTAAAAGCAAGAGAACAGTGAAGCAAGTGCAGGAAACAGTGACATGCTGCCCAAGTGAAAGCGTCTCGTGTGGCTTCTCCTGCTCTCAGCATTTTCAAGAGTGATGCAGATCTGTCCACAGCATTATTTAAAGCATATGTGTCAAATTCAAGGCCTGCAGGCCACATCCGGCCTGGCGTACAATTATATATAAACATATATTATTTAAGTTTAAGTTTACTTATGTAATTTATATATTTATAATTTGTAGAATAATATTCCTGTCTGTTTTTATTCATATTTATGTTCAAAAAGCATTTAGTTTTAGTGTGTTCAATAAATGTTCATCCTGTTCGGCCCTAGACCTAAAGTGTGCTTTGAGTTTTGGCCCCCTGTGCAATTGAGTGTGACGCCCCTGCTTTAGAGTGTCCGACAGCAATGGCAAGTCCTGCAAGGAAAATACACAGCTGTGGAGAAGGCGTCTCATAGTTTGGTCCAGGGAGCATACTGAGTCTCAGTTATCAAGACAAACCAACTTCTAAGAACAGGTTCCTACTTCAAGTGTAATATAGACAACAAGTCTATTTCTGCTGTATGTATTGTTACTTAAAGAAACATCTTGTGGTTGGATCTACTGTGGGAAAGGCCTAAAGATGGTCAGCCAGCCACTTCCAACTCTTTGGCCCAGATTGAGCTTCTGGCAGATCTACTGCCTGGTTTGCACGAGATTCTCTGTAGAAATTCATGATCCTTAGAAGATAAATGCTACTGACTCCTTGGCCTTTCAGTGCCATCACTAGGATAGAAGTTTAATTTAGACATAAGAAATAAGTGAAGCCTGTGACTAAGATCAGGCAGTCAGCTCAAATCCACCAGGGCACTGACCTCACCAGCTCTTGTCACTACAACTTACAATGTATTGAACGCAACCTTTTAATTATGGTGGTGTACTTAGGCTGCCAGTGCTCTGCTCTCTGGCTCTCATGCCTGCTGAGACACTACTCACTCACTACACCTAAAAGCTGTACTGCTCCTGTCGCAGTTGCTGCTGCTCATATAGCATTTCAAAGCCCCACCTCCAACCCATCATCCACCTGTAGGCTCAGAGTCAACTTTCCCCAGAGGAGGAGGGCTACTGTCTTCAGGTTTTATATCTTTAGGACCACAAGTCACAAAAATTTTCAATGTTTATTCCTTCTGATGAGGGTACTCTCAGATGGAAAAAGTCCCTTTGGATGAAAGCATCTGTTTGCATGACCTGCACTTCACCCTGGTAGAGCCATGTCTGCAAGGTCACGTTTTGGAAGTGCAGCAACAAGTGTTTTCAACTGTTTTCTCAAATACTTCAACCAACCCTCAGAAATATAGTGATGTACCTCATCACTGCTGCAGCCAGTATTTATGTTCATCTTTATTTCATCCGTTGCAGCACTCAGCTCAGTAAGCCAAAGAATGTGGGATAGAGGGATTAGTGCTCCTGCCTCTACTCTGAGGAAAAGCTCCCTCATCTTGATTCTGCACAGCACATCTGATAGTCAATCAGAGAGTAACAGGGTTATATTCTGTGGCACCAATACGAGCAACTCAGCAAATATGTGCTTGCCAAGTTCACCAGCATTCTTTGACTACACACACACACCATGGACCACCACATCGTCTTGGCAGGAGCAGGAATTACTGTCATGGTTAATGGGCTCACAAGACAAGAGGCTGCTTTTGGACTTCTTTTTATAATTCATCTGAATGCCTGTAAGAGGAATTCATCATCATCATCATCATCATCATCATCATCATCATCATCATCTCTCTCTCTCTCTCTCTCTCTCTCTCTCTCTCTCTCTCTCTCTCTCTCTCTCCCTCTCTCTCTCTCTCTTTGTGTCTTTGTGTATGTTGACTTGTATTACTCACGTTGTGGGGACATAAATCTGTTTAGACTGTCAAATTACAGGGACTTGCCTTTGGGGACAAAATGCAAGTCTCCATAATGTAAATCATAACATTTCAGGGCTAACTTGGGTTAAAGTTAGGCAGAAGGTTAGGTTCTGATTAGGGTAAATCTCCATGAAATTAATGCAAGTCAATGTAATGTCCTCTAAGGAGATTGAAAGACGACTGTGTGTCTGTTTTGTTATATACCCTGGTGGGACCAGACTGCACACCAACCCATGGGGACACTGCAGGGACAATACTGATGTCCCCAAAGCTTCCTCAAAAGGTAAGCATCAAAAACTCTTCATGATGCTTCCAGTACACCACATAAACAAAGCCACACAATGCTGTTCTCAGCTCACTGTCATGTTGGGTGGTGGATTCAAAAATGAACAAGGAGCTTGACTCCCAGCCAGATGGATCCTTTCGATAGTAAAGAGCTTCCTGTTACATAATAACTGCACCCTTACTTGCCATGGCTGAACATGAGAGGACAGGATTCTGATCTTGAACTTCCAAGACCATATATAAGTAGTGTTTACGTGAGTCTACATTTACAAAAGCCCCTTGCCACACAAATGACCCGAGACTCTCCACTGCCCACCAGGTTGATGCTGAAGCACCCAGAATGCTTCACTGCTGTGTCATTCAGGGTTTTATCCTCATGAAAACAGGTTGCTATTTGTGTGTCTTTTTTGAGCAGTAGATAGAACTGCACTACACAACTTCATGCTTTGACAGCCGCAAATGTTTCCAAACTCACTCAGAAATTCTGCTAGTGGAGGACATTAATAGTGCATGCAGCATGCTCATGTGTATCCTAAGGACAATAACAGGAAGGGAAACAGAAAAAGGCATTAATATGTAACTGAGTTCATTTATTTTCTACTCTAGAAATCACCACTTTACACAAAAATAATACATATAAATATTACACATACTGCATCACTGATGGGCTTTTAAAATTACATGAGGATGTCATTTAAAGTTCTTATTGGGTAAATTCTAATATGAAGAAATAAGAACTTTAGAAAGTCAAAACCTTAGAGAGAGAGCTGTACAAGAGCAACCTATAAGCTAGAATAACTTAAATGTAATGAAAGTCAAATACAAGTTTAAAATGAACAAGGGGGCAAAAAAATGCAAAGTGGACAACAGCAGAAATACTACGAGCAGTGAGAGAAAGCAGAAAAACTGCTTGCATGGTGGATTACAAAGTGGAAAAAATTAACAGTATAAATTCCCCATCTGGCAGTTTAACACAAGAGCTACTTGAAAATAACTATTTAAACTTTTACAGATCACTTGCACAGGACAAAAGCATCACTTTTGATCACTTAAAATTCCGTCCTCTGAAGGGATTATCATTTGACAAACAAAACCCTTGGGGAACAGACAGATAAATTATATAGTAGATTGATGTTACAGATTTGGATAAGTTTGTTTGGAAGCACAAAACAAATCTCATATTTTTGTGTGAAATGCTCAGAGGAAAGGGGAACTCTCACATTTTGTTTGGGAATGCTTACAGATTCAATTCTTTTGGAAAAAGAAATCACACAATGTCTTTGACAGATGGTCAGTAAGAATCTCCTGTGCAGTGCCAAACTTTGTATCATTTACCCAGCAGGCTTTTAAGCACCAAGGAAACAAAGTTTTTAATTGGACAGAAAAGTGCGCTGAGTCCAGCTCCTCCATCATTAGACAGATGGATAAGAGAACTGTTAACTTGTCTTGGTTTGGAAACTGACATTATTAGAAGGAAATGGAAAGACTGTGCACATATCTGGAACCAGGATTTTCTTGGAAGCACTGACACTGCTTGATGTGGAGGATGGTAACAAAGGAATTTACACAACGTACGTGCTATAGAGTGTAATACTTGTGGGTTGTCACTTTACTATAAATGTTAAGTCATTAAGTGTAATAAACATATATTGGAAAATAATGCAGGGCAAATTTATTCAATCTTCCATTTTGAAGTATTATTTTATTATTTCGTGACGTGAAATAAGAATTCCAAAGGTTGAAGAGAAAACATGAAACAAAAACACAAAGTAGTGAACAATGTTAAAGGTAGAAAAAAAGAATTTGAAGGGCTCACTGTATATTACTGGAGAAGAAGCATTTTTATGTGGTCGTGTCTAGGGATGAGCCGGATACTCGTTTCAGACGAGTATCCGTTACGGATAAAGCATGTTTGACGAATACGATTATGATACGAGTAAAATCTGTTAATATCTGTGTTCGTGCTGAAGGAAAATCCTCATTGTGGAACTGACTGTCTTCTCTCTGTGATTAGCCAGTCACACACAGCGCCCGCCCCTCCCTACACAGACACGTCTCTGCCATAGACTGTATGGTCTCTGCACGTCTCTTCCGACCTGCTCCCAGCATACGCGCGGTGCATTTGACAAGACAGAGCTGAAAACGGCTCGCGTAGCGTCGGTAAATGCCTCCGCTCCGCTCCGATTTTTTTTTTTTTTTTTTTTTAACCGTCTGCTTGCTCTTAGTTTGGCTGGTGACATGAAGTCAATTGAAAAACTTTGCTCGTACTGAACGCGGTGCTTTTGAGAAGAAGTGAACAAGGCTGACATATTATTTCCCTGTTTGCATCACTGGATGTTTGCATGAATCATGAAGTTCACACAGATCATTAAAAAATAAACAGTCTCACAGACCACTTACACACATACACACATGTAGCTGAACACACAAAGTAGCCTATATTAATATTTTTATTGTATGTGGCTGCATGCAGTATCTGACACATTCTCTCTGCAGTTCAGAAAATAATATTATAAATATTATTGAGATATACTGTATATAGGCTTTGAATGCAGTAGATTAGCGACTTCTGATCAATCCATACCAATTTCAGACTTAAAATAATGTACAGTTTTAAGCCTCACCCATTTCTGCACTCACTTCCGGTTTAGGCCCCGCCCACTCCGAATACAGATACAGATACAGATAATGTAGATGGTTAAACAGATACGAATACAGATACAGATAGTGGTGTACTCGCTCATCCCTAGTCGTGTCCATGTGTAAAAGTATGTAATGGACGATAATGTTTGGAGGTTTGAAGTATATCCAAGGAAGTCTGGAAGAGAGAGGAATAGCCCTCTATTTATATATTAGATAGATATTCACATATCTATTTTAGCAGGTATTTGGTGAAAAACCAAAACTACTGAATAAACCCAAACTGACGAAAAGTCACCAGAATGATTCCAATCCATCCTGTCTGGAAACTTTCATGACAAACCAATACTTGTCAAATCATTTCCATCAAAACCACAAATTCCAGTCTCATGTTTGCAGTGGAGGAAAAGTCAGAGGATCACCACCATCAGTAGGATTCATCCTCTAAGGACTGTGAACATCTAGTAGATTTATCAACCATGTGACAGTCATTGTCTTGGCCAAAATACAATGACATAACAAGAGCAATGATAATAATCAAACATTAAAAAGGAAGAAAAAACATTTTAATTTGTTTAATATTGACATGGGTGCAGTATGTGATGATGACAATATTATTAATATTAAGTCATTCAGCATATTCAAAGTGCAATATGAGGTACATTATTAATGAATTAATTTACATTATTTTATTATGTTATGTAATACTATTTTATTTATATTTTCTCAATTTGTGGGATCACCCTGACATCTTGATTCCTCACTACCCCTGCTCCACCACAGAGTTTTATACTATCTGCAGTGATTCAATTAGGGAAGATCAGCCTTAGCTCTGCTCTAAGGTGATCAGAAGACTGGATTATTCCATAAAAACAGTGTCTATTGCAGCATTAGAGAAAAAATGAATCAGCCAAATATTATTCTGCAATTTTCATTTTCCAACAAAAGGGAAACTGATGCACAGTTTGCCTGTTATACACTTCACACATCACATCGTGTTTAAACATATGTTGGTCTCACCCTCTACTTTTTGAGAATTGACAGGATTTTCATCTGCTATGAACGATTATCCCTGCAGCTACTCACACATACTGCACAGCAAATCACCTTAGACACTATCTGACTCACAGATCACCCAACCACCATGATGTAAGCCCCCACAATTCATCATGTCCCAAATTCATTGTTACAGCTCTCTTCTTCTGCCACACCACCTCCTCTAATCTCGCCCATTTCTGTCTGCAGGGCTGCTGAGGACTCCAGAGGCCACCCTCTGGGCTTCGAGCTCAAACATAGCAACGAAGTCTCAATGCCGCTGTCTCCTCCTCTCTATCTGAGCAATAAATCCTCACTGTGTGCAGGATTTGAGCTGCCTGGTCAGATACTCCTGTCCAGTCTCAGTTTAGATAATTTAGCCTTAAATATGAATTCATCAGTCACTCAGAACATTTTGATTCATGTTTGCTCATTGGAGAAAGTAATTATGCCACATTCATGTCATTCATTCATTAAAATTATTGTAAATATAAACTGTGAATTGTTAAAGCAGTTCACATCAACCTGCCTAGAATAATTAAACACCTAATTAAGCACTACTTGCAAAAGCTGAGGAATGAGCTGCTCCATATCTACAGTGTAAGTTCTAAGCATACTTTTCAATTAGTTAATAATAACCATTTCAGGATACAGACAAATAATGACAATTCCAAAAAGGTGTGGATGCTGTGTCAAACATAAATAAAACATTAAGAGGTCATTTGACTTTTTTTTTTTTTACTCACTTGAAAACAGTGCTAAGACAACCTATAGATTGTTTGACCTCATCAGCTTCATTGATTTCTGTAAATATCTGCTTGTTCTGACTTTGATGGCAGCAACATATTTCAAACAAGTCATGACAGGAGCAACAAAGGACTGTGAAAGTTGTAGACTGATCCAAAAACACCTGTTTGGATCATTCCACAGGTAAACAGGTTCATTGGTAACAGGTGATAGTATCATGGTTGGGTATGAAAGCTTCATCCTGGAAAGACTCAGTCATTCACAAGTGAGGATGGCTCAACACTTAAGGATATTAATATAAAGGATATTAGTATGGACTCTTTGCACACAGTTTGTTTGCAAATCATTTCACCCTGATTTTATTTACGTTTTACACAGCATTCCCACTTTTTAGGGGAATTTTTTTATGCATGAACAAAATGTTCCTTCATCTGATGTGTGAAAGAACCACATGGCACTAAACCTGCAGCTCTTTGACTTCAAGGCTGCCTCTCTGACCTGCCTGCCAATTAGCAAACCGTCTGTTTATTAATAAAGGAAAAGCTGGATTTTATTTTCATTGCTCCAACCGACAGTTTTTCTCATTTATGATAAAACTCTACTCACAGCACACAATGCATTTTTTCATTATGTCTGACCATAAGCAACTCAATATGTCGCTGCATTTAATTGCTGCATCTGAAATCACAGGAAGGCGTTCACAAGGTGCACTTAAATGCACTAAGGGCACTTATGGGAGCATCAAGTGAAGTCACCCCAGCTGCCACACAGTCTGGAATGAACCTGACAGTGCGTAGGAGGCTCACACATCCATCCTCACTGCCACTGGAGGGGAAAACAACACAACACAAAAACAGTGCTATTGACTTTTTCCCTCCCTCCCTCTCATCCTCATCTGCATTCTCCATCTCGTTGCTCGTTTCAAAGGTGCTTCCTTGGCATGAAATACACAAGATGTCATCGCCCCAGCAAAACAAGATTCAGTTCACAGTGATTGAAATGATGCTGAGGAGAATGAAAGAAAAGTGTCCTACAGGAATAATATGAACAAATAAACATAAGTGTTTTTTGACTGGTTATGTTGCTTTTAGACTGTAACTTGTATTTCACCTATATATTACCTTTGTATATGTATGTGTTATGTATAAGATTTGCAATGCATTATCGGGGGTTAATGGTTCATTCTTTGGGTGAATGATTTTCTTTTTTTGAGACCACGGCGTCTGTGTTAGTGTAAATGCCTGACTGCCCACCTTCAGTTCCTCTTCCTCCTCAAAAATGTACGTTGATGGCCAACAACTAACATAGCAGGTCTAATGCTTACCATGTTTACATTTTGAGATTAGAGTATTAGCATATAGCACTCATTTTGCTGATTAATGTGAAACCCACAGTGCAGCTGAGGCTGATGGGAATGTCTTAAGTTCTGCAGTTAATTGGTCACGGTTGGAACTGGAAAATCAGTCAGTCAAAGAGTGAGTTGAGGAGAACTTTCCACTCAGGCGAACAATAATGTTGAATTCTCTTTTGGTCTTCTTGTGATTTTTTTGTGGGAATTACAGGCCTTAGCTGTTAAATGTCATTACTTTCAGCTGATGATGCCTGTGTAGCAGTGCTTCTCCTGACCAACTCAGCCTTCTTCAGCTCTGCAGACATGTGGTATGCAACATTTAATTTGAGTTCTGTCTTTTGCTGAGACACTCTTTTCTGCTACATTGTGTTTTTCCCTCTGTCTGCAGCCGACAAATGAGAGGTTTTTACTTTATTTCAATGAGCACGTGAAAATGTTTTACTTACATTCAGGATTTCACTGTAGATTTTCCAGTTCTCTAAATCTTGAGCTATGACACAGTCTATGTATTTAAAATCATTTGCGACCAAGCCCTCTAAATTCACTTACATAAATAGACTTCATTTGGGAAGCAAAGTGGAGCTGCAGCTTATGACTGACAAGATGTTTATCTATCCCTGACATATGTTAGTTGCAGAAAATGATATATGCACTTTTTCTGTGGGGGAGTGACACAACTGTTGAAGAGTCTGTCTTGAGCATAAAATACTTCTGAGATGAGTCAGTGTCAGATTTCATTAAGAGTCAAAACATTACGCAGGATGAATTCACTAGACTGAGATTGATCAATGTAGATCTTTCATCCATCAGTTTACAGGAAACATATCTTAAGCTCCACTGATGGGAAATGGGGCTTTTTTAGATATGGTTTCCCAATAGACTGTGAATGTTTTCTTTGATCACAGTTAGATTCACTCAAACATTCCCATAACTTCCCTAAGTCCCCTTTTCATATTTGTATTTGTTTGTACTGTTGATATTTGTACTTGACACACAAAGAAATGGAGTCAGTCCACCTGAATTGAAAAGAAAGATCTCTCTCTTACCATTTGTGGTATTGAGCTATGGAGAGAGTTCTGATTTTATTTGTGATGATGATGATTCATAAGTGTCAATCTCAATTTACTGCACAAATAAGTGAGTCTGAGAGTGGTGAATGAGTGAGGAGGGTGTGATTTCAGGCACAGCTGCTCAGAATCATGGAAGGTTTGGATACCAGTATCCTGCTCTCACCAATGATTGACCAGTTTTTTGCATCAGTCTTAGCATTGTTGACTTTCTCTGTCTTTCTCTCACTCTTTGTCTCTCTCTGTCTCTCTCCCTGTCCCTCTCTCTCTTTCTCTCTCGCCCTCTTTCACTCTGTCTCTGTCTCTCTCCTCCGTCTCTCTCTCTCTCTCTGTTTCCCTCTCTCTCTCTTTGTCTTTCTCCCTGTCCCTCCCTCTGTCTTTCTCCCTCTCTCTGTGTCCCTCTCTCTCTCTCTCTCTCTCCCTGTCTCTCGCTCTCATTCTCTCTCTCTCTCTCACTGTCTATCTCTGTCTTACACTCTCTCTCTCTCCCCCTGGAGGCGGCCGCTGGGGCAGTGGGCGTGGCGTCGTAGCTGGGCAGTGACGTCAGTGGTAGCTGTTCAAAGTGCTGGGGTGCTGAACAGAGGACTGTTCTCTCGTCTCAGTCAGGCGCTCTCTCGCTCCCTCTCTCTGTCTGTCGGTCCACAGATCCATCGGCTGCTCCGTGGACGCTGGATTTCACCGCTGCCGCAAACATCGCTCATTAGCGCACATTACAGGAGGACACAGAAGAGAATCCCCCAGAAAACAGCCAGCATCATTTACACATCAGCTGAGGTCCATGTGGGAGAGATTTCCAACAAGTAAGTCCCCGTTTTTCTCTCTGTGTCTCTGTGTGATGTGGCGAGAAGCTCCAAACCTTCACTGGCTTCATAAATGCTCGAGAACCATCACTGATCTCTTTCCACTGAGCTCAGCTGTCTGTGCTGGGACACACAGATCCCTGTTGTGTGTACTGATCACGCCGTGTGTGTAGACTGAGCCAAGGCTGCCAACCGCGCCTCAGTCTCACCCTGTGCCTGCCTGGGGTACAACATTTGATTCACATTTGCATGATCCAATGCTCAGACATGCTCTCTCTCTCTCGCTCTCTCTCTGAGTCTCTCTGATACACACACTCTTTTCTGTGCATGATGCCTGAGATCAGAACAGAAACTTAATGCAACTGAATGAAATTACAATTATAAAGCTCATCTCTCTCTCTCTCTCTCTCTCTCTCTCTCTCTCTCTCTCTCTCTCTCTCTCTCTCTGCGTGTGTGTATGTGTGTGTGTCCCTCACACACTGGTTACCCTATGATTCCAGTAACACCACTATTCAAAACTATACTTATAATCTTAAATGAAGTCAATTCTCCAGTGTCCTGTCTGTCTGTAGTGATTATGTTCCAGCATACTCACCGACTGCCCACATGTAGTGGCTTTATGGTTTTACTGCTTTACAACAGGAGACATAGTGGGACTGTCCAGTCAGTGGTCAAGCTGCTGCTGTGTGTCCTCATAGCTGATGCAGTGTCACAGTTTGTGGGAGACAGAAGAGGAGCTGGTGAATCTGCTGAGAAGTGTTGCTTGTTTGATTCCAGAGTACATTTAGGTGTGGCCCGGCTGGCCTTTCTTCTCCTTGCTCTGTCCCTTTCTTGTTTCCTCCTCTTTTCTCCCTTCCTTTCCTCTCCTCTCTCTTTTCCTTCCTTGCATCCTCTTCTTGTCTCCTTCTTGTCTTCTCACCCCACCTCTCCTCTCTCTTTCTCTCCCCTCCTTTCTTGATTCCCCTTTTTTTCTCTTTTATGTTTCCTGCTCTCCCCCTTTCTTGTCTGATCTCTCTCTTTTCCTCTTTCCTTCTCTTCTCTCTTTTGCTTGTTTCTTCCCTCCTCTTGCTTCCTCCTCTCCTTGCCTCACCTCGCTCTTTTTTGTGTGTCCTCCTCTCTTCTTATCTCCCTGTCTCTTTCCTCTTAACTCTTGTTCCCTCTGCTCTATAGGCAGAAAATCCAAGGGAATATGACACACACACCCATATTGTTTATATGCTTTAATGCATATAAACAATTTGCATTAAAGCACTTGAGCTCATTATCAACACTTTATAGCATGATTTAAAGTTTCAAAATATTGTGACCCCCCTGCCTCACAATGGCTCGATCCATTGCTGAGGCATAGCAATATGTAGCTTGAGAGGAGGCGACTGGCAATCAGTTTTACTGTCTCTTTGATTTTGCACTCCTCTGAACATGAACCAAGTACTGTGGCACTACAGTACAGTGCAAGACCATGTTTGAAACCCTTTTCTGTTAAGTCCTGTAAGTCTTTCTTCCACTCAGTCTGCTCATTTTTTCATATACTCCCATACCATTACGTGTCAAATGGGTCAGACTCCCAAAATTCTAGGTCCTACATTACCCATAATGCAGCTTGACAGCTCATTTCATTAGACATTCTCTGCTTCCTAAATGCCCACTTCTTTCAAACCCCACCCCTCCATTTTGTAATGCAACCACTGTTTAAAATGTGAAACAAGACAACCCCGATGACAACACTATGATGTCATCAGGGTTATCTATTTAATTATACCTCCTATATACCCCTTAATTTTGCTTCCTAATATTCAAATACTTCCACCAACGTAACATTTCCTTCTCATACAAAGCCTTTTGAACTGACAGAATCTCCCCATCATGCGATGGTGACCCTGCTGTTTCTTGTTTGTAAGACATCGTGGTGGCGTTCCCGATACTGGAAGAATTCAGTGTTTGTGAAGATCCACATTATTCTTCTTGAACTTGCGACTCGGCTTCCGATGCACACGGGCCACCTGGGTGCCATTGCTGACATCATGGTGACATTGTTGACATCATGACAGGGCTGCAAAAGTACATGATACACATTTAGAGGGCTCATGGAGGATCTAAATATATGTGGATGGAGAGCAGCGACACTCAGTTTCTCTTTTGTATCTATAGTTCTATAGTTAGGTCCGCTCCCTGTGGATTTAGATCTGGGCCTGTAGCCCAACTCTTCTCACATTTACCCAATTATCTTTGTATTAGAGTAATCCTGTGTCTTTAGTTAAACACATTGTTTGCCTTTGATTCTGTGTTATTTAATACAGAACACCTTGCCAAAAGAGGCAGAAGGCATCACAATATAGCCCCATCTTTAAACAGAATCTTCAGACTAACCTTTTCAATCTGGTTTGCACGGCGTCTCATCGTTTGCCAGTTTGATTTAAATCAGCACCTTGTATTTGATATGTTTAAATTAAAAATGTCATCTGAAACTCTTCGGTGAGTGTCTGTTAATATTTGAGTACGGTCTTTGAAGTGTGTGTTTTTACAACTGTAATTTCTCAAATATAAGGCCTGATGTCTTTATTAGACTCAGCAGACCTGAGAGCCTTGATGCTCCATATCTCAGAACAACCCTGAAGGCAGACATGTTAATTATTTCAGCATTGCCTTATAGGGTATTGATGGATGAGATTGATTAATTTGGCTACTGTAAATGCTGTATTTCTAAAATCACACAAGGAAAACCCAGTGCAGTTTTTTTTTCCTTACCAACTGATGGCTTTTCATGGACCCCCACATCCAATGGCCTTTCTGTTGTTGGAGAAAAAGTCAGCTAGGGGGAAAAGGTCAAGCCCTCCACATGCCCCAAACGGGCCCCTGGGTGTTGAGGCTGGGTTTCTGTTCATGACAGAGCAGGTGGTTGAGTGGAGCTGGCAGGCCAATAGGGCAGGCAGGTGGGGGGTTGGGTGGGGCTCTCCGACAGGTCCTGGAGTCCAGTGATACCCGATAGTGCAGGATCTGGTTTCTCCATCTGTGTGCAAGTGGAAAGACATCAGTAATACCTGTTAATTCTTAACTGGGAGCAGCACTGGATAGGAAGGAGCAACTGTGGTCATTACCTTGCTCATTTGTAATATTGTGTTTTTTCCTCATTTGTATTTGATTAGGCCATGGGGGACTGACACATGGGGGACTGACACCATCTGTAAAATGGTTAATTGATGCACATAGTACTTCTATCCAAAGTGCATTACAATCCACCTCTGTCACACACACTGATGGCAGCGAGCTACCATGCAAGGTGCTGACCATCAAGAGCAATTTGGGGTTCAGTGTCTAGCCACGGGGCTGCATGGTGGCTCAGTGGTTAGCACCGTCACCTCACAGCAAGAAGATCGCCGGTTCGTGTCCCGGTCAGGGCGCTTGGGACCCTTCTGTGTGGAGTTTGCATGTTCTGTTCTCCCTGTGCAGCGTGGGTACTCCGGCCTCCCACAGTCCAAAAACACGCTGAGATTAATTGATTATTCTAAATTGTCCTTAGGTGTGAATGTGAGTGTGAGTGCTTGTCTGTCGTGTATGTTGTTCGTGTATATGTGCCCTGCGACAGTTTGGTCACCTGTCTAGGCTCAAACCATCTTCCCCCCCCCCCCCCCCGCGACCCTGCAAAGGAGTAAGCAGTAGATGATGGATGGATGTCTAGCCACCTCAACACAGGAGGAGATGGGGATTGACCCACCCTGTGAACAGTGGATGGTCACAGCCACTCCATTTGTGGTGGGATGAGAAGTTTTAGTTTTTCTTTTTGTATTTTTTCAAAAAGAAGGGAATTCACCTGTCCCTTTTCACAGGAAGGTCAGAGACTGCTACAGAATTTGTCAGTTGTGGTTTGTAAACACAGTATTCAAAGTTGGCCCCTCCCCAGCTCAATGGCTCCTCTTGTTCTTATGACCTGGCACCTGGTTGCTACATTTTTACAGAGTCCCGCACACACACACCTACTGCCCAAAAGCTGATGCCCAGAAACATCACAAACACAACAAAAAAAAAATACAGGCTGAGGCAGGGTCTCTACAGATAAACACACTGCCACACACTTTTAGTGGCTCATAAGTGATGATTGAGAAAGATTATTTTTGAATGAGTCTGCAAATTTCCCCATTGTGGGACTAATAAAGGAATATCTTATCTTATAGATGTTTTGTAGGAAAATCCTACTCTGTCTGCCTATAAAGGAAAACTTCAGCAAGACAGATGTTTGCCTTCAGAGTTCACAGCACAACCTTTGGGATGCTCTCTGCCACCATTCAGAGCACCTCAGCCTTCGTGATTTGAGATTTGCTTTTCATTGATTTTCTGTCCAAAGTTGTGATCTTAGATGCCACAGAGCCTTCTCAGTTACCCATCATGCAATGACTCAGTCCTTTTCATGTCAGCTTCGGTTCAATGCCAACACTCAGAACCATACATCAGGGTGGACTTTGCTGTTATATCAATGGACCTGAATTAGTATTGAACTGTCTACCACACGTGCAGTGATAACAGTGACACCTGAGAGAACAGTTGTGATTTTTGTTCTTTATCTAATTGGGTTAATATGTAGTGCATTTCACTGCAGTAAAAATTTAAACATTTGTCCATTGGCTGGAAACACCCTTAAGGACTTCTCTAGCTCCTCAAGGACTCTTTGGTGTCCTCTTACCCCACATTTTCCAACCTCTGCTCCAGATTAGCAGTTAGCATAAGCATATCAAGCCATGTTATGAGCAAACCCCCCTACCACCACTCTGCTGCTTCATAATGCTCATCTTCAACAGGCAAACAAAGACAAGATCTTTCTGAATATGTGTCCTGAGACTTCACACTCTACTGCATCTCTATCACTTCCTCTGCCGTTCTCCAATAGCTGCTCTCATTTGGGCTATAATAGAATGTATTGTCACCACCACTTGCAGCATGGGAGGGCTGGATTTCCTGCTTAGATTCACTGTCAAACAAGAAGCCTGATCTGAAGTAACCACACAAAGGTAGCTCAACAAAGTCCCTTTTCTTTCAATTCTCATTTTAAAGATGAAATCTATACGTGTCCTTGAGTTGCTGCCCAGTGCAGCAGTGAGTGGTCTGCAGCACAGATGAGAGAGTTGTTGTGGACAGCTTAGTGGAGGCCTGCTGTCTCTCAAGTCACCCACTGTTAACCTTCCAGGATGTGTGGTACCTGTGGGTTTTGCTGTTAATTTCAAACCGTGAAGATACGGAAAGAACGGGGTGTGAAATGTGTCTGCCATGGCTGACTCTCTATTAAAACAGATTAGACTGGCACCAGGACGGGTACTTTCTCAACAGCAGGATGTATTGTTCTGTGAAATAACACTGCGATTAATTTGTAATTTGATGACAAGTTCCAAAGCTGAACTTCAACACACTGACAGCTTCGTATTAGTTTTTTCTATACAGCTGTTTCATGTCATTCATTCATTTTACACTCTGTCCTCTGTAATTTACAGCTAATACTGTATTTGTATGTATGTTTTCGCTGTCGTATTATACATTTGCCATAAAAGACAGCATTAATAATGGAGGAAGCTGGTATTGTTATTTAGATACATGTTTTATATTTTTCAATACAGCAGTCAATTAGGAATACCATTTATAAGCAAAGCTGAGCTTTTCTAGTTCAGCCTCCCTTTCAGCCTTGGCTGCCACTGGCATCACTGGCAGGTTTCAGATGGTTTATGCACTGAAGTCAAGCTTGGCACCAGCATAAAACTCATTAAGTGTGACCTCGCTTGTAGAGCCAGATCTGACTCTTTGTTGATCTAAAGCTTTTAGCAGAACAGTAGGCATGCATATGCACAAAAACGCAATGGTCATGACACACATGTGCAAGTCCATTAATGACAGACTGTGAGAACTGATCTGTTAATGTGGAATAGCAGATAACACTGTTTTATTGTCCAATCAGTATTTTAGCCTCAAGAAAGCTCAAGAAAGCATCATTTCCTCTGACTCTACATTAGAATGAGAAAAAGGATTTGGAAGTCAGGTGTGGTAATTGCTTACCAAATGATCCCCAGAAGGCACCTTATGGTGAGAAAGAAGGAATCTGCCAAATTTTCAAGTTGAAGGCTCTCAGAGGACAGGCCTTCACTGCCTGGTGATACGGTGTCTGTCAGCTCCAGGATGGAGCAGATCAAGCAGGCAGCCACTCACTGAAAGCCTGTGGGATTAGCTATTTCATAGGATTGTCACCCTGATCCACTACGTTTTGTCAGGACGGCCTACTTAAGGCCACATCTGGTCGGCATGTCGCTGTGTACGCACCGCAAAGAAGTCATTTAATCTGTATGAAATGATGGCTTCTTGAGGTCTGTTTGGTCAGGATAGACGTTCTAAATAAAGCTGCACTAAATGCACATTTGTCAAAAATTGTGGAGATTTTTTCTTTCATTGCACATAAAAACAGCTTTTTAATGTTGAACTCTTTTCTCAAGGTCAATATCAATATATGGGAGTTAAACACAATATATTGCCTGGTTTCAAATTTAACATACAACACATAAAATGACCAAATATCTTAATTGTTGACCCCTTCAATTTAGCAATTAAAAATCTGGTCATGAAAAAGAGTCCAGCGTAAAATATTGCCATATGTACACTGAAAAAGGTTTTGGTTGCTGTAATCATTGCCCTTATTCAAACTGGCCATTCAGAGAATCCTTTCTGATGTGCTGCGTTACGCACAAAATGTATTTCAAAGTTTATTTGTCAGTCTAATTTGGTCAAATTAGATGGGTATCTTTCAGAGTTACAGCCTCTTTACAGCTAAATATTGTCTTTGTGTTTCCTTGTTGTAATGCTGTAGCTGTAGCGGAGGAAAAGTAACACAAATAGACAATTTTGTCTGAATACCATTTCAAGACAAGACAGGAAAAGTTACATTTTGATATTTTATCTTTCCGTGTTTGAGTTGAGTGTAATATTCCTCTTCTTTCCTCTTCCTAGATATCTGTAATTTCAAGGTGGCACTGAAAAATTAACCTGATAGCGAGCCTCTGATGCAAACCCCCCCATTTGTCTCTCTGTCAATGTGCAATGTATGCAGTTTAGAAATAAAAGGGTTGGAATACTACCTGATGTGCTGTATGGTGAAAGATGAGGGAATACGCAGCATAGAAGCATAAAACTGAATGGTCTTAGAAACAGATTTAACAGATTCGACAGAATCAACTTAGCACAAACAAGATGATACACTGAATAATTGGAGCTTTGTGGATGCTGGATAGTCAATAATCCAGCCTTGCAAGGTAGTGACTAGTGCTGTAAAAAAAAATTGAGTATATTCAAGTTAAACTGTTCGCATTGATGTAGAAAGAACTCACCTTATCATCCAAATGTTTCACCTGTCTCTATATGATGTAAATCATACTTACTACCTATGTGAGCACCTATAGTGATGTGTTAGGCAGCGCTCTCTACCATCATCATCAACACCAAATGAGGAAATGTTCATCCCTCCAGTAGAGGTCAGAGACTTCAAGCATCTATGACAACTCTACATCTTAAGGATAACAGTCAGGACTCCTTGGTCTTCTTTAGTCTGGCAAAGCTTTGACATGTGTCTGGGGTCAGTGCATTCAGGATGAGTGTCCAGGTCAGAGTGGGCCCAGAATTGAATATTCCCACCTTCCTGTTTCGCTGCCAGTTTGATGTATCACTCTGTCTATTACTGTCATAAATCTCAAACTTGGATTCATCAGTAAACAGGAAGCCACAACTATAATTCTAACAGGTGAAGACTTACTGCAAGTTAAGTTATGTGAATGAGCCTGTGATGAGCAGATCCATCATCTTAACTCATGCTTCATTGGAAGGGATATCGGAGGTCTTGTGTTTTTAAATATTTCTGAATCCTCAAGCCTTCTGACTATTCCAGGTTTGACGTGAACTACACATGTCCATGGACGATATGATTACAGCATGTGGCTACTTTAGACTTAATTAGACCCTGTAGAGCTGATTAGAGACCAGTCTATGTATCAACATTCACTTAGCATCCCTCCTCCACCCTCTTCACTGGCCTTCTCTCTTTCATTTCTGCTCAGAATGTATGGGCTTCAGCTTTTCATCCTGCCATCATGTGGGCGTGTGTCCTTTACAGTACATCTTTCATCCCTCTCTCTCTTCCCCCTCCACTCTTGTATGTCTGACATCCTCCCGTCTTCTCTGTATCCTCCATCTGTCTATCTCATTCCCTACATCCATACATGCTGCCACGCTGGCACATGAACCTGCCAGCATTGCAGCAAGGGTGGATGTCTGTTAAATTCTATTGCCTGTGGTTGTGCAAAATGTCATTTTGCTCTCTTTTATCTAGTTTATGATGGACATTTTCCTCTAAGTTTTGAAACTGACCGTGGTCCAGTCCATTCCACCAGGGATGTGAAACTGAAAAGCAGCCCTGTCTCACTTCCCTCTTATTATTACCCTCTGGATAGTAGGTAGATGAGAAAATAAAATGGTACACTGTGTTTGGAGAAGCTCTGCTATCGAGAAAAGGTAACTGTGTCAGGTGGCACCTGTTCAGCTGACAATGCCAATGGTGTCTCACTTCATCACTCCAGCAAATGATATATTCATGTTCATGTTACTGATCAGTCAGTGGCATTTTCACTGCACAGGGACAATAACATGGTGAACTATGCCATTCGATTAGATGCTCTGTCATCGTCGCTGATATTTTTGAACATGTGGATGTTGCAGGTTTCAGAATACAGCCTTCACAAGTACAAGTACTTTGCACATTTATTAACAAATGTTTCTGGTCACTGTATGACTGTAAGTCTAATAATAGATGCTAAATATTCCAGTATGTTCACCACGTAGACACTAGTCTGCAGTTTGGTGCTGACCAAGCAGTGTGAAGTTGCTCAATCAGATATATTTAACTTAAAATGACTATGTGCTGCTGGAGAATAAAGGTTGACGGGAGCACTGAGAGTGAACCAGAACAGTAAAGTTGTAAGGACACTAAAACACTGCATACACCCTGAGGGGAACTGCAGAGCTGAGTGATCGTTTCATGTGGGTTTGTCACAACAAGCCACACCTTTTCCATTACACACAGTCATTTGACCCATTGTGGTATAAAACTACCACAGTGTAGAGTTTTAAAAGCTGCAGCTTTAATATGCTGAATTACATAAAATATTATCAACAGTCAGATTAGCCTCCCTCCCAAATAATTCAGGGGGCCACATCAAGGTAGTCACGTCATTTAAACCTGTTTTATCTATTTAACCCTAAATCATAAATTCGTCTTAAAGGGCTTTGAAAACATGTCTGTGGTTTGTAGGTCTCTCTGCCTTGCCTCCTGTTCTAGAAAATAAACAGGACAGGGATCAGCCGTGAATGTGCATGGTAGCTGCAAAACAACGGTCAAAATGTAATGATGTGAAAATCACACCGATCCTGGATGGCAGAATATGTGCAAAATGGAAGCAGTCTGGACAAGAGCACTCCCGGTCGGCACCACACTTCCATATGCACAAAGCCATACACAGAAGTTTGGAGTTACATTAGCAGGATCTAAAGAGTAGAAGGCAGACAACGCAGCCAAGGTAAGCTGTCGGCTGCAGGGACTGTGACTTAGCACATACACAGACACAGACACACACACACACACACACACATCTAACATGGTGGATACACATTAACCTCACTTGTGCTCTGTGACACATAGAGGAGATTACATAAATCATCTCATGCGTCATACATAGTGGCACACAATTACATGCACACACACACACACAGTCCTTTCTCTTCAGCCTGTGTTATAAATTGTTCTGTTGTTATGATTTTAAATCCAATTGAGGAGCAGGGAGGAGAGCAGAGGAGCTGCTGTGACCATCAGATGAACTGGTGTCCTTCCAGCCCTGCTCACTGCTAATGCTGCCTTGCAATACACAGCCATGCTTTTCCTGAATATCTTTAGTAATCCGGTGTAATAAGAGGGGGTTACTGCGAAAACTAGTTTTAAATATTTAATTCTGCTGATTTTCAGACCATCAGAGTGACAACAAGCAAATGTTAAATCTAAAAACATGACCCTTTTCGTCTCTGATTTATGGCTGAGAAGTGATGGAACAGCTCTACTGCAAACAGCTCTTTGAAAAACATCCCAAAACTATTTACACATTCTCAAAGAAGTTTTGTATTCCATAAATCGATAGTGACTCTCATTCACCACCGATGGAGGATCCTCAAAGTCTACTAATAAAATCACAGACGGAGATGGTAAATACGAGACAGATCAATGCAATTGATAGTACAAAAACAGAAACGGCTCTCATACCAGCTGCTACTGAGGACTGCAGATAACAGTTTACAGTGGTCTAGATACCATGGTGGTGACAAGTGTACAGCAATGTCAGAACCCAGACTTGTATTGAATGTCACACTGTTTTGTGAGGTGGCACATGTACAAACACTGTTGAGGCTATATGAAAAGTATTTCGGGGTGGGGGGGTGTGGTCAGAAAAAAGGGAATATAGTACTGTGATTTATATTTTTGCTGATAGGGGTGATTTGGGGTTTTTCTTACTCTTTCTTTATGTTCGATTTAAACCTTCACTTCAGAGATTTTATTGTACAATTATGATAGGGAAATAGTGACATCCAAAAAAGAAACAATTTTCATGTGTGCCGTGTGTCAAACATGTGTATTTTGCCATTTGCAGAGGTCAACAATCCTGTCCTTAGTTACTTGTTTGATTATAATAATCCAATAATTTTACATAAAAATACTTTTCTTCTTTTATTTCTTTGATCAAAAAAGTTGTACTAGGTCAATTTAGCCATATTATTTTGAGATCTAATGGAGGAGGGTGTTACAGGTTTTTTCCAAGATAACAGGAGACTATGGGTCTTTTTGAAAAGATGCAGCTTGTGTTGCCCCCCAAATAACTTACACACAGGCTCTAAGTAGAAACATGGTCTTCTTCTGTACAAGACAGAAAAAAATCTTATTATACTTTCTGTTTTTGCTTTCAATCTACCAGTGTTCCTAAGTTTGAAATCTGGATGCAAATGTTGAAAATAGGTCTAAATAACCCACTGTGTAAATACACAAGTGCCCCACTCGACCGCCTTCTTAAAGAGACTTAGTTACAGATGCTAATCTTTAACCACCGGCTTTGCTAAGTGACTACTTCATGTTCACTAATGTAAACTGAACCACCGAAGATTATAGTGTCAACATGTTCAAATTGGATTTGGAATGGAACAGTTCATCTTTGTAATCCATCTGAATGAGATTGGCCGAACGATATTTACTCTGGATTATATTCTTTTTGCTGAAATATGTGCATCTCGATAAAGCTACATTTAGGGTGGACAGCTGTGCAGTGGATAGTGTGTGTGTGTGTGTGTGTGTGTGTGTGTGTGTGTGTGTGTGTGTGTGTGCTGCTGTTGGCAGGTCATTGAGGACTGACTGTGTGAACATGGAGAGATTATATTTTCACCACTGGTCCTGTCTCTACCTCTGCTGAGAGGACACAGAGAGGAGGATTTGGGTTTGGCTGAGTTAATCTTCCAGTCTGAGGTTTATATTTGGAAACACTCTGTGTGTGCGTGTGTGTGTGTATGTGTGTGTGTGTGTGTGTGTGTGTGTGTGTGTGTGTGTTTGCTGTCAGGCATTTACCCTGTTAACTGATTAAATCATAGACACCCACATCATTCAGACTATTGACTATGTTGACTGACACTTGGCTCTGTTCCTTTGCAGTTCCTATGTGTTCTGCAGCTGAAGCAGTTCTGTTCCTGTAGTACACACATGTGAGCTGCAGCTGGAGTTGTGTTGCTGCTCTGTCTGCCCTAGGGGTGCCCTCCTGCTCTGTCTCCCAAAGGCCCTAATCTACTTCTCGTGTGAGGTTGGAAAGAGGTGCTTTGGGTGGAGTCATGTGCGTGTGTGTGTCAGATGTGGTCAATGTAATTGAGCCATATGGCTTTAGAAATTCATGGAGAACCGGCCACACACTGATAATTGGGATGAAAGCCAAACAAACGAGTGTGAGGGCCGCACAGCATACATCTGCATCTGCAGCTACACACATGGTCTCTCATTACCTGCAAGGAGTACGGGCCATGTCCTGACCTCAATGAGTCTGTGTGTGTGTGTGTGTGTGTGTGTGTGTGTGTGTGTGTGTGTGTGTGTGTGTGTGTGTGTGTGTTACTCATGTTTTGAGGAAGACATGAGGGTAACGGTTGCAGTTTGGCAAGGAAATGAATGTAAGTTAATGTAATGTCCTCTGAAGTGATATAAACACGGCTCTGTCTGTGTGTGTGTGTGTGTGTGTGTGTGTGTGTGTGTGTGTGTGTGTGTGTGTGTGTGTGTGTGTGTGAGCTTGAGAGGAGAGGGGTTGGGAGAGAGGATGAGAGGGAGCCCTGTACGGTAATTAGTGAGGTGCTGAGGTTAAAAAGCTACGGCTCGGTGCTCCGTGTTAACCTGATTTTAGACTTCCTCTTCATTCTCTTTCTATTCTCAAGCTCCCATGTGGTGAATTCAAAGTGGCTGAATAGACTCAAAATGCAGAGTTGGAGATGCAACTAGTGCAGCTGGCAGCATTGATTAGGGCGGGTGCACACAGATTCTGTTGCAACCAGCCGAAGGAAGAGAGACGGTTTGGAGCGGGGCCTGATGTCGTTTGGCCACAGTCTGCCTCCTTACAGACAAAACACAGGTCGTCAGGCCGTGCAGATGGTAAACTGTTAAAGCTTTGATACACTGAAAGCAGCACTGATTGATTGATTCTTTAGGAATAATTGCTCAAATGAATGGATCACATGCGTAATTTGAAAGATGTTTCTCATAGGTGACAAACCTACACCAAATCACTACACAACTCTGCCATTCCCCTCAGCTTCACAGTTTTAGCCTCTTTCAGCTTATTGTTTTGGTTTTATGGCCTACGAACTATTTTGGTTCAGTCTCACCACTCATAATAGCACTGTTTCCAGCAGCCATAGACAGCTGTTGTTGGCTCTGATTAACCCATGAAACACTGCTAGTGAACATAATGAAACATATGGCAGCTATAGCACCAGATATTCTTCTCAGGAGTTGGTAGAGACCAACAGTCACTAAAAGGAGAGTGAAAATTGGACTTTGAGTTGGTGAGATGTATAAATAGGTAACTGTTCCATAAGACCAGACCACATGAAGCCTTTCATGTTGCAAAATGCTAATGCAAAGTGATTACCAATGGGTGCTGCACCAGCTCCCAGCCTGACTGTTCATCAGCTGAAACATGCAGCTAATACCACATATGTGTCAACAATCATGTAGGAACAAGATAAATACAGGGCACCTTGCACTTAATTCCCCCCGGGGTTCGCCCATATTTCAAGGCCATCTTTCACCAGATCATCTATGAAACACAACTGATGGGCACAAACCCATCTGTCCCCACAACCTGGCAACCCACGACCCGATTCAACCGGTGTGTACACAGCTGCACTCTTGACAGGCGTGCAGATGGGCCAGCTAGCTTAATGTAGTTGTTAGCTTAGGATTCATGAAGGCTAAATGTTGGCAGGTGAGCTAATGTCAGCAAAATTAAAACACATTTCAAGTCACATTAACCCATTTACCTTCTCTAAAGCACAAAGGGAAATTTCATTTGACTTGAAATAAAATGAATTTCAAGGTAAGACTAGTATTGTGGAAACAGCCTACTTCTCTGTTTAAAAGATCAGTTGGTGGTTTTACTGCCCTTTTCTGGCACATAGAAAACTGTCCCATCATACTTGTGATTATTAATCATGAATTTTATAATTCATATAAGTCATATTGTTGATATAATTATGATGGACTACTTCTACTGATATCAACAATGATGTGTTTAACGGCCGTAAAAATCCAACAGGTAGCAGGCAAGAATCAAAGTCTAAATATCAGGCAAGGTCTAGGTAAAACAAGGCAAAGATCCAAAAAACACAAGGGGAACAAAACATGATGAAAAGGCTTGACGCTTGACACAGAAGCTACAAAGACAAACTGCCAGTGACACAGGCTCAGTACTCAGGGGTCAAACAGGTGGAACTCATCAGGTCATGGCAGGCGATCACAGGTGGGAAACACAGGGGCAGCAAGTTAACATACTGCAACAAGAGGAGAGGTGAGGTTTTCAAAATAAAACAGGCAACAATGATTGTCATAAAACAAGGGGAAAACATACCTGAGGAGCAGAGCAGGATATGACAGGTGCATCAAAACATTGAAGCAGTTAGTCAGCAGCTGCAATATAACTCTATCTACTATGATACAATGTATGGAGGATCACAGAGGTCAAGCTGCTAATAAAGTACAGACACTTGTGTATAAGAATCCCAATTTATATGAAGAGTATAATTAATTTAAGTAATTAATTTAAAATAATTAAATAAATTTCATCTTCAGTGTGAAACCATTTTATTTTTGGGCAACATTTACATTTTTGATTGTCAAGTTTTCTCAAGTGAAAAGTATATAATAGGTATTATTTCAGTTTAACTTCATTTTAAAGTCTGACCTTCAGTCTATTAAAATTAACAAAAGGTGCAATGAATGGATCACTGCAATTAGCACAATACTGAATAGTGCTTTTATCACTTATGGAACCTATATATTGTGAGTAAATAACAGAGGACTGAGTGTTGAGCCCTGTGGTACACTCTGTACACTCAGCAATGAAATTTGCCTGACACACACATCATATGTCAGCAACCATAGCCTAAGACTGCACAGACTGTTCATGCTTAAACAATTACAGGTCACAAAAAGCAATGATTCAAGTTTTTCTAAAGAAATACAATAGTAAGATCAACACTGGAGAATTAGCTCTTTATAGTCTAGTCAAAGCAAGCATTGACACATGCCATTAACATACACATTTTATCCTATCAAGGTCTTGGGCCAGATTAAGGATTGAGGAACCTTAAAAAATGTTGTGAATGGAGCATGAGCTAAATAGTCTCACTAAGAACGCTTAAAACTTTAGTTAGGTGAAGTGCTATTTAATACTAACAATGAAACCTTGGATCCTAGTATCAGTGTTTGCAGCTCCTTTTTTCACAAAATGCACCCTAAGAGGTTATTGCTAATGTTTATTTACCTCTTCATAAAACCAGTCAATAGATGCCACAAACAGTATGTGTTCTTCAACAAATAAGAATTAGTAGTTAGTAATATAGTCTTGCTGCAAATGTCATTTAAATGCATCATGAACCATATTCTCAGCGAATCATAGGTAAAAATAAGACCCAAATTCAGCACACTGACCAATTTCCAGAATTTTGTCTGTTTTCCAAAAGAATGATGAGTGACTAAGTAGTAGTAGTGATAGTGAGTGTAGAGTATTACTGATAAAAGAAAACCCAAGATGATTAAGCTTGTCTGAATAAGCACATTTCTTAATTGTATATGAGTCTGGCGTTCTATTGGTGATTTTAAGGCCATTTTCCCCCTGCCACATCCTTTGGTCGTAACATCTCAGCAATTGAAGATGAAGGCAAGGATTACAGTGCATCCCAAGATTCATAATTCAAGACGACTTTATTGGTCCCACAGGGATGTTTGTACCGGACATAAAGTGAGCACATAAATATAGTAGTGCTTGAATAGTACAGTGTAGTACAGAGTGCACCATGCAATACAAAATATAGATACACTGGAAATCTAAACTGACAAACTAACATTTCTAAAGAGAGCCTGTCTGTGTATTTAGTTGCAGTCAAGCCAGACAAAGATAGTTATATTAGCATCTCTTCTGGTATTAAATAATATTCAGAAAAATATCTTTTTGCATACTGATAAAAATCCACAGGCATTTCCTCACTCTGAATAGTGTGTGTCAGGACCATGAGCATGCTCCAGTGTCTTCCACTGTGTTTCCTCATGTTTCTCCCTCCCTGTGTCTCCTGCTCTCCTGCCTGGATCTCTGTATCTGTGCTGTGGGTGTGGTCTCCCATCCTCACTCTCCTGCCTCTGTTCATGCTGCACATCTGTCTGCAGTCGCTTCATCACCTCTCCTACTCTTCTCACCTGCCATTCTCCCACTAACCTGCCTCATCCTTTAAATCAGTGCTAAGTTAAGATAACAACCATCAACACCTCTAAAGTTCACTGTCTTGTTTGCTTTATCTGAATCCCACCAGAGATATCAATTTGTGTTAAGTTGTGCTATATTTATTTCTTGGCAAACAGTGTTTAGGTGCTACTTCAGCAGGGCAGAGTTACCATAAGCCACTTTATGTAAAACCACAGCTTTTCATTTTTACATTTGGTTTTTTAGGCATATCTTTTTAAGTATAGCTTCATATTTGGCACACACACACATGATAGTGGTCTCTATGAAAAAACTGATTACTGTTTCAAGTTTCAAGTTTATTCATTGTCAGTCCATCTGTAAGCACATATACAGTGGAACGAAACAGTTTCTCTCAAACCAATGCAAGCTAGTGCAGTAGAATAAAAATATAATAAGATCAAAATAATAAGATAATGATGACAAAAGCACATAGTTAAAGGACACTGAGCAGCAGTACAAAAGAGACAACTGCAATAAAATGCAATGTCCTGAAAGTCCATTTTTGTACAGGTTACACAGAGTTCAGCTATAAACTACTCTTTTAACAACTGTCTTAGATGGTTCTGTTGTTTGCCTCTGTGTTTTATACACATTTCTATGTTGTTCCCACACAAGAAGCAATCTCCTAGATTCTATTAAAAAATGTCAACAATAATCATTATCTAAATGACATCTCATTTTCACTCTCTCTCTCTCTTACCTGTGTTTGCCATGGCCTGAACTTTGGGCTGTTTCCATAGCAGCATCCACCACAAAGTCCTCCAGCAGTCATTTCCTCCTGTCTCCCCCCTACATTAACAGATCGTGTCCTCCTCTCCATCGCTCCTTTTCCATTTCCTCTTTCCATCAACATTCCCCTGAACATCTGTAAAGTTTGACAAGATGAGAAGGTCTCCATACTTCAGCATTAATGATTCGACTTTTGTTTGATTTCTCCTGATGATGAGGGACGATGATGATGTCCCTTTGAGCTAATATCCCAGCTTGCCATCCAGAAGGTTCAAACATGTGCTAAAGGTTGAAGCTGGGTGTCTAACAGAACAGAATATTCCGGCCCTGTGTGGCTGAGGTATGGCACATACATTATGCACAAGGCAGGAAGTGCTGTCACAAGTATGATAAATAATAACTAGAACAGGAGGAGATTTTGGTTGTCAAGGGGGACATCAGCCGAAGCAGCAACAGCAGCACGTAAGGAGGAGGGAGCAGCACTGACCTGGTTGTCCAGTTCTGAGCCAACAGCCTTGCTCAAGGACAACGGCAAGGGTAGTCTTAAAACATAGCAGGCATGTGTCTTTTGGGGCACAAAGTAATCCCCCATACAGCTTGAGTGAGTTCAGACCCTCTGTGAGGCAACAGTGCCTCAGTGCAAGAGTCAAGGTGATCAAAGCAGCTTGTTCAATGTGGGCTTGCAGTCTGTCTTTTATCACACCACCCTAAATATAGGGGTGGAGTCATGTCTCTGGTGAATGTAAGTTATATTTATATTCAGTCTCTTTGATTTGCTCTATTTTTGGCTCCACCAACTCAATAGAGAAGTATCTGGCCTTCATTCACTAAATGCTCTACGATGTTTACCAGCCAGTCACTAACCTGGCTGTCTGCTGTCTGTCCATGGGCAGGTCGTGTACACTGGATTTATTCAAGCTTTTTTCACGAAAAATTATTGTCTGCTGCTGATGCTGAAGAATGCAGATGAATGAGACTGAATCAAAGCAGTAAAGTTGCAGGCAGTAAAACAGGCTGAAAGACATTATTAAAATGCTCAGTAGAGCTGACTTAAACTGCAAAGTTTCCTGGTTTTCTTGGGGGTTCTTTACTACAAATGACATCCTTCCTTTCACATTACGCAAAGTCACCCCTAGTCAATACAAAAATATAGGTTTGTGTGGATTTTTTTGAAAAAAAAAAAGGTTTTGTCCATTATGTCATTTCAGATTTCTCCATATTTCCAGTGTGGGTTCATACGGTTGTTTTTGCTTTTAATGTGTGCGCATATAATAGCTTATCCTCTTAATATGACTTTACAGTTTCCTTCCTAAGAGTTTAAGTAAGTGAAGTGAACCAAGCTAATCCAGGGGGCTACCTTCTTTGTTCATTTTTGGCCAGACACAGAGACAAGCATTTAAAGTTTCTATAGAAAGCTTAAGGAAACTTATCCTGCTTACTTTAGCATATGGTGTTTTGTGTCTGTGTGTTTCCCAAAATTCCTACAACAGAGATGATGAGTGCAAATTAGTATGACCCACAGTCACAAAGACCACAATTATGAGAGTAAAAATACACCAAATTTCAGCTAGTACAGATCTTCAACATTTGCTGTTCGTAGTTCTGTTTTTGCCTGTCAGCCTTTGAGCTCAAAAACAAGCACTTTTCTTCTTAGTTTGGCTTTAGCAAATACACATTTCCCCTTGCAGTGCAGCTGATGCCATGTGGAAACTCATTTCCAACTTTCTTAATGTTTTCACTTGAAGGTTCAGCATTAACAACCTGCTGTGGAGTTTGAAAACACACTTGATCGTCTGTATATTTCCCACTATTTTTTTAACTAAATCTGATGTACAGATTGTCGGTCTCTCATCTGACACACAAAAAGAATATGACCTTGGTACTGGAGGCATGTTGGGAAAAGACCACAGACAATACATTTTCTAAATTAGGCCCCGTAATGGTAGGTTTCTCTGTTTCAGTGGCAGTTTTGGCAGGACGCCAAACATAAGTCCTGGGTCATCAGAAACATCAAGCGTGTTGGTAACATGGATGGAAAAGTAGCTTGTGAATATTAGAGTGCAGCAGACCATGTGGCAAGTGGATCTAAAATAGATTCCATGGTCTGACTGGGAGTGTGATTGTGTGTGTTTGACAGTAGATCAGCACATAGCAGTTAGCTGTAAGAAATGTAGACCAAATCAATGCAGGACAATCTATACTGTTCTGTCTGCAGCCACTGCAGACAGCAGAGGACAGGCAGGGAGGGTGGCTGTGTCCATGCACATGTGAGTGTGTCTTTTTGGGCTGGCGAAGTTTCTGTTTGTTCTTGTGTGCCCAGATAATGTGCATCTTAAGGACCATGTCAAGTATAGATGACTTAAACCCACAGTGCCGAACTGTTGTCTCCCCCTCCCAGCAGTGAGAGTAATCACACTAACACTAGTGATGGGTTCGCCATACTTCCAGTTGCTGTACCTTGTAACCAAACTTTGATGAATGGCATACAACACATCACTACTGGTGCACCAGCATGGGATTGTCACCACTGACACCACATTTTAACACTCCAGTTTACTGGAACATGCACAGTGATTTACCTGAATCAGCTTTGTGTGGACTTGTTTGGCAAGTGCTTCAGTGTTATAAGTAAAAGTCCCACGCTCCAGCTTTAATTAATGTACTGAGAATGAAAACCCATGTCTGTCTGCCTTCATATCTCCATGCCTGTTTGTATATGTGGATGCGTTTGTGTGTGTGTGTGTGTGTGTGTGTGTGTGTGTGTGTGTGTGTGTGTGTATGAAGCTGTTATGGGGGAAGGGACAAAGGTCAGAGTTCAGTAGGACAGAGAAGCATGAGACTAAAAATGGAAGGAGAAAAGAGAAAAGAGGAAGGATGAAGAGGGCGATGTCTAAAAGGAAAAGGGAAAAAAGAAAGTGTGGAGGCTCATGTGTTTGGTTGCTTCTCCACGTCCATCTGCTGCTCCCCTAGCCGTACTGTTTGACTACATGATTCTTTTCTATATGTTTGTGTCCACGGCATTTGCTCGTGCAGACAGCTGGTATAGAGGATTGGTACTTGTGACACAAATCTCTGGAACCATCTGACAGTGAATCCACAAATACCATAGATATATAGTAAGAGGAAAGTCCTCCAAGATGTCAAAGTCATTGACTATTTTGCAGAAGATGCTATGATTTCAATAGCTAAATTGAAATTTCTTCTAATGTGTTTGGTTCCTAATAAAACAGTTTTATTGAAAAGCTATCATGGCTTAAAGATACAGGTTAGCCTGACTGACAGGAGTCACAGCCTATCAGACTCAGCCATGGTACCTGTCCACTTGTTTGTCCCACCTCAGCCCCATCCTGGCTCAGTCCTTCCACCAAATTTGGATTTCCTCACACTTGTAGCTGGCAAAGTTCAAAGCGAGTACCCAGCTCCAAAAAAAAAGGTTGCTGCTGTTGACATAGGCAGTCCATGCTGTCTATGACTGTGTTTACATGGACGTCCTGCTTGTAGTTTTCAGAGTGTGTGTTTTCACATCTAAGCATCATATTGTGGTTCCAGAAACGTGGATAAGCCTTCAGCCTGGTTTTAAGAAACCTCAATATTCTACCTGTAGAATGTCATTATATGACGTCTGGAACTGCAAAAATTGTCAAAATATTACTCTTTTTATTATGAATTTGTAAAATATGAAGGTTGTAAATTTGTGCCTGCAGCCATATTTATGTGTATGATATCCTTCCAAAGTAAAATCTGTGGGCATTGTGCCCCCAAAGGACAGAAAACCTTCTCGGCTTTTGTGTTGGTTTAGCAATTTTTTTTTATCAAATGAATGGACGATGACAGAGTCCAGTATCCGGTCCTCATAACACATGGAAAACATGCCTTACTACAACTTACCAGGAATAAGACAAGTGCAAAAACAACAAGCTCCATGTAAAGCTACTGTGTAAGTTGTCTGGGGGGTTTGTACTGTGTTGGCTAACTAAATACCCAAAAAGTTGCAAATCAGCTCCGGCTGCATTTTGCATGTGACTCCAAGCAAATGAGTGATGCCTTTACATTAGAGAACAAGCCAGAGGAGTGCCTTGTGTCCTGCCATGTAATATTGAGTAGTATTGCTGCTACACTGACATCCATCATTCTGAGATATTGATCCACAACTAACTGATTGCTCCTGGCTACACAGCAGGAGCAGCTCTGCGCACATTTATGCAAATGTACACACAGGCTGAGTGCATGCACAGAAGAACACATGCAGACACACACATTGTTCCTCTGAGCTCTACCACTGCCTGCTCTGAGCCCATATGGATGACTGCCCAAAGGGCTGTTGAGTAATTGTGAGTCATGATTATAATCCGCTGGATGCAGACATAGAAAATAAGACCATGCTCTGAATGTATTTGATTGTCTTCTTATGTCTGTCAAGTGGTCATGCAGCTGTGAGGAGAGAGATAATGATTTCTAGACAGCGAGGAGGGAAGACATCAGCAACTCTTGTTAGTGTAATTGAGTGTCTGCTTTGTGTGCTTTTCTGTACTTTGAAGGTTATTTTTTTAATTCGCCTCCCTGTTGGATTGTGACGCCAATTAGTGTTGAGCACAGACGGAGCAAGAAGACGAGATAATTATTGATATGTTTTTTTCTCTTTGTCCTCACACGATCTTGTCTTTGTAAAAATCTAAGAGTCACATGATGTTGTTTGTTTGTTTTCTTTATTGACACAGAGGGTTGAGGAGAAGGGGAGAAAGCAATTCAATTCAATTCAATACAATTTTATTTGTATAGCGCCAAATCACAACAACAACAACAACAGTTATCTCAAGGCACTTTACATACAGAGCAGGTTGAGAAACCCGACAACATATAGAGACCCAACAGTTCCCATCATGAGCAAGCATTTGATGCGACAGTGGCGAGGAAAAACTCAGGCTCAGTGATGGGCAGCCATCTGCCACGACTGGTTGGGTTGAGACAGAGAGAGAGAGAGATAGAGAGATGGACGGGGGGGGGGGGTATGACAAGCAGCAATATAATTATAATCCACAGGCGTGTACATATCGAACAGCGGTATTGAACGGGGACACATTGTCAGTCAGAGGCTTGTAAACATGGGTCCGGACTCTGGGCATCCAGTAACAAAAGAACCTGCGGAAAGCGACAGGAGAGAAGAGCACAAAACTAGGAGAGAGGGAAGAAGTTGGATTAGTACGATGCATTGATGGGTTATGAATGGATGCAGGTGGAGGAGAGAGAGAGGAGAGTGAACCTCAGTAAATCGTGGGAAGTCCCCCAGCAGTCTAAGCCTATAGCAGCATAACTAAGGGATGGCTCAGGGCTCGCCTGGACCAACCCTAACTATAAGCTTTTTCAAAGAGGAAGGTTTTAAGCCTACTCTTAAATGTGCAAAGGGTGTCTGCCTCCCGAACCCAGACTGGGATCTGATTCCACAAGAGAGGAGCTTGATAACTGAAGGCTCTGGCTCCAAATCTGTTTTTGGAGATTCTGCACAAAGGCAGGTGGAGGATGAGGGCATCTTCTGGCTTGGTGATTTCTCCCCTGTGGTTCTTGTAATGAGAGAGAAAAGGCGAAAAGGAAAAAGGTGATGATGTTGCAGTACTTCAGCTGAGACTGCAGGGAGCCCGCAGCCTGGCGGGCCATGAGCTCTTCATACATGATTGTAAGATCCTCAAACACTGGAACCATTTGGAGGAGGTTGAGATGACATGTAAACTATTGCCTGGGACTGAGATGGATATTGACAGCTATACTCAGTATGGATAGCAAAGTGGGCCAATAAGTGGCTGTGTATGGCCCCGAAAGGATCATGGCTATGGTTAATAAACAGGCAAACATTAACAACAGGTCGGGAAACTTCACTGTCCTGCATGACAGTCAGATGCTCTATGTCATAGTGGCAGTCATACACAGCTAATGACAGTCTAAAGCAGGTTAATAGTAGAAAGGCTGGAAGTAGCCTCATGTTATGTAAAGCTCCAGAGGTGATGCTGTGCTGCTCTGCAGAGCGATTTATTAGATCATGTACAGGACAGAGCGACGGCAAACACAGGAGAGAGAGAGATGAAGGAGATGATGAAATAAGAAAGATGACGTGAAACAAAAGGTCATGGGTTAGAATCAAAGCTATAAGGTAACTCAGCCAAAGGGTCTTTGGGGTGATATTCTAACCTTTAGTCCAAATGATACATATTTCATGTTATTGCCTGCTGTTTCCAAAACCATAGTTCAGACTATTGGGTGTATTTTTCCAATCATTTATATGATTATTTCCATACAATAAGAAGATGTTTGAGATAAGTGATCCAACACAATGAACATCAAGAGTCTTTTACTATGGAAGCTAGTTGTGATTTGAGGCCGCTGAAAGTGTCAGAAGAGCTTTTCTGAGTGCTTTCATGTGCTTCTGTATAAATCACTAAAGCAGTTTAAGTTAAAAGGCAAAGTACTTCTACTGACGAGCAATTTTAAAAAACACACAGTAGAATTTTTTTAAAAAGCACAACAGGATTTAAAAAACACAGAAGATTTCAAAACACAGTAAACAGACTTTGAGGTGCAATAAATACTTAAATATACAGCAGAATTGAATATATAATATAAGTACTTATATATAAGTAAGGGCCTGCCTAAAGGGTCAAACATATAGGACAAAGGTTCAGTCTCTGACATGTCCAAAACATATGGAAAAGGTCATCTGGAGATAGCTTATCTACTACAGGCATTACTTGCAAATATTTATGCTTATATAGGCAAAAGTCTGGCACATATAGATGAAGGCCGGGATGAAGACCAGGTGTCAGCAGATGTCAACACCCAAGTCACGCTTCCAGGAGTCTTTGAGAGAATGACGGCTGCGTTTATGGAGTCGGCTGTGCTGTAGATTACAGACTTCAGTTGCTTTTGATCTAATTCAAGGGTGAGAGATTGGTCAATTTTCCAATTCAGGGGGCAGTTGGGGAAAGGGAGAAATTACTTTTCAAAATCCCTTATTTTCCAAAAAATAAGAACGAAAGAGATGACTATTGGGCAAATATTTTATAACTGACAAAGATACAAAGATGAGAATGTAGGCCATTAATCAATGTCATCGGCTCATTGGATGGCCACCTACAGAAGACAGGGTTACAGCAGTAAGGGGAGAAAAAGTGATTGTTTAAAGTCTGTGCATGGATCGAGGCTCTGGGTAAACCATGTTGTTTTCTGAGTGGAGCCAAAATGAGAGGCTGCAGGGGAATCGTGGACAGAACAAAAGATGATGAGGCCCCCCGAAGTTTGCCACTGGACAAATAAAAGAGTTGATTACAGGCGCAAAAGTAGTGTCAGAATTTCTGACTACATCACGTATAATATACGCACATCTTTACAAATGAAAAGAGGGTTCACTGGGGAAAACTCAGCAGGTGTTCTTACAGTAGTCTGTGGGTGCACCTCTGCCCAGAAGGCATGGAAATCAGACATGAGCTCCCGAAACACTGGCGCAGATTCGTGGTAAAACAAGTAAAATGTACCCCGCACAAGCTCATCTGCAAAAACACAACACAACACACAACATGTAAACAGATTCCTTTTAGCCAGGAAATTAAAGGAGTGAATCATCAGTGCAAGATTTTCTTGTGCCTGATGAAAATGATGGTCTATGGAGTCTTTGTTGATTTGTTTGTGCTGCTGTATACACAACGACTGATGAGGAAAAGACACATTCACATGACTTTCCAGCAGTTATCCAGCTGGTGCTTTCCAATAATGTATAAGCATGCTGTATATATGCAGCACATAAATCCACACATGTAGAGACAACCTCCTGACCTCCACGCTATAATACAGTCTTGAAATATTAGCAGTAATTAGCTGCAGGCTCTCAAGTTGAGAAGCCAGTGCCCTCATGGGAGTTGTTGTTCCCACAGGCCTGATTTAGCCCAGACTGCATCATTGTTGATGGAAATGTGCAGCCATCCAAAGAGCCACAATTCTTAATTGATTGGAAGATGACCATCCCAGGAGAAACATGTGACACAGGTATCACTCATGGCAAGTATAGCCCCTGGCCCACTGGACCATAAAACATGACCTAAACACCGGACACGGTTCAGTGTAGTCGACAAACACCTTAGCATGTATGTCAGAGCCATAGCTGTCTGCTGTGTCTGTTTTCTGTACGCTGACAGGCAGCCACACTGGTACAGTTACTAAGTGCATGTGACTGGGTCACCATGACAACAGAACTCATTGGAGCATGCTGAGAGCAGAGTGACGTCACTGGCCTTTGCATGTGTGTGTGTTCATGTGAGTACAGTACATGTGGCGCTCGTGGAATTAACTAATGGTCGTGCAGAAGCTGCTGGCGTACACTGTGTGAGACACAGACACAGGAAATGAAGGAAAACAACTCTGTCTCTTGTTGTTTGTAGCTCTTAAAGCGGTTTGCTGTATTTGATGATGATGACATACTTACAAGACGTACTTAGAGTCTTGAAAATGTTGGCTTGTATCCATGTTTCTGAACAGACTTATTGTAAGTGGCCTTGGATAAAAAAATCAGCTAAATAAATGCAATATAATGTAATAAAAAAAAAGAGAGAAGAAGAAGAAAGAGGGGAAGCAGGCGTAAGTAAAGTAGGAACAGAAGCCTCTTTTACACAGCCTGTTCAAAGTGGGAATGTTGCACCATTATTCCACCTGGCCATTCTACATAAAAGGTAGGCGCACAGAATGAGGGGCAATGTTGTTTCCCTTAAAGCCGACAGCAGAGGTAGTAACACAGCAGGCCAGGATGAGCCACAGCGTTACAATGTCAGTGCTGTTTGTGATTGTGTTTTTTAAATTATGCACTTATTCCACGTATTTGTCTAAAGAGAGAGTGAGAGAGACGAGCAGCACAGGCGGGAGAGAAGCCCCCTACCCACGACCCTCACATAGCACGCACGTACACACATGCACTCACATACGCTTACAGAGTAAACACACATGCTGTTGATCGGTTCACATACCAGCAAAGTGAGCAGTGAGTCATTCATCACTCGTTTCATGGTTGTAGATTTGTGTGTCCTAATGAGCTTCCCGGTACAGTCAGGTGTGCATCCTATTAGAGGATGTGTTTGGATGTGTTTCATTAGAGATGTGTTACTGTCACTCCATGCTGTACTTGTTATGTAGTTTGTCTCCCCGTGGAGCATGAATGCATATTTGCTTCATGAAATATTAACCAAATTAAGATTTTAGATAAGATTTATATCAATAGCATAGCACTCCATTTCCACAAATAGTGTAGAACTGAAGAAGGAGACGGAGAAAGGCTTCTGCTTCTGCTTTAGCTTCTGCACCCTCCTGTCCTCCACAATGTGTCATATGTCATATTTTGTTGCATTACAGTCACAATGTTCATTATGTATGTAAATGAGGGAATTTTGAACTGTCATTGTTTTTTTTCTCATTAGGAGACAAACCCCCACACTGCTCGCTGATTAAAGCACCACTTATCATATTATATTCATATTGGACATTAGCTGCGACTTTTCATCGCTCTGTAATGTAAAGCAGGGCACTCTCCTGGATTCATTAATGGCGGAGACATGTAGCTAATGATATCAGCTATTTTAAAAAAAACACTTGCTTTGTCCTTTGGTATCTCTGAGATAAATCTTCATAAAGTACGAGTGTAATTATGAAAATGTGCTGTACGAGAACACTGCTGTAGTTTTCCAAGTTTTGATATAACTGTCTTATTTGATAGTCCATCCTTAAAGTTGCAATATTTTTATATAAGCAATGAATGGAATGACTATGTTTACCATGACAGGGGTTGCTCATAGTAACAATTTAGATCACTCAAATGCAGTTTTCAACAGCCTCGCTTCACAAAGCAGGAAGCAGCTGTTTGTAGTGGAAAAGCTCTGATAAAGCCATCGTTCACTACCTGCTCAGACAGGAAAAGTGTCAAACTCAATACTTACTCAAGCAATATCCACATCCATGAATACACTCAACTGCTGCATTCAAACCTCAAGAAGAAAGCTTCAACCTGACATACAGGCTTTATTTGCTCTCGGTTACTCCTGGTGTGTGTGTTTGTGTGGTGTGTGTTTAGATTGTGAGATGGGAATTTTCTCTCTTTTTTTGTAGTACATGTGTATAAGAAAATATAAGACTTTTTTTTTCATCATAATTAAGATTCAATTTTGATTTAAATATTTATGGTAAGATAGTGACGGAAAGCATGATTTTGTCTGATATATCTCTGTAGATTTACAGAGCCCTGGTGACCTATGTATATGTGAAAGCATAATTCATAGTTTTCCAGCCCATAACACAGACCAAATACACAGTTTCATCAATAAAGATGCAGCCTGGCCAGTTGACCTTGTAACTCCTTCCCCAGCCTGAAGTTCGCTCTTCAAGTGAAAGTAGAGCACTGTCAGTAAACTCAGGGGAGACGGTTTCAATTCTGGTCTTCCTAAATAGGAGATAGAAATACAGACAACAATGTTTGTCTCCATTAGTCGACACTGTTCCTCTGGTGAAACCGCAGGATTTCAGAAACAGGAGCTCTAATTAGCACACTTCAGCTCCTCAGCATAAGACAGCACAACAAAGGATTTCTCAGAGGCACGTACTGTATATGTCTGCCTGGATATACAGTACATCTTTGGACTGTGTTTTTTTTTAAGATAGTGCTGCGTACGGCAGCGTTTGTACTGCACTCGCTGGTACTTTATCTGTTTTTGTGCAATTGCTCCATTTTCAGCTCTCCCTCTCCAACCACATTCACCAGGGAGGAACTTTTAAACAGCAGACAATGCAAACTTTTTCTCTGTTTTTCATCGAAGCGGAAAGTTTTACCAGAGTTTCCAGTTGGAGGAGCAGGAGACACAGTGGAAACAAGCTTGTTAAGCCGAGACAGTAGGGATATCGAACTGCGCGCCTTCCAATTCATCTGGTAACTGTCCGCTCTCTGACTAACAAGATGGATGAACTGCTGCTCCTCACCAGAGCAAACACTGACTTACGCAGTTCTGCCAACCTGTAGTTTATCAAAACCTGGCTTGGTGACCACATACCAGACAGACAGACAGACAGACAGACAGAGTACTTTATTAATCCCTTTGGGACGTTCCCTCCGGGAAATTGGCATCTCCATCGCATTCTCATATATTGCAATGTTTAAATATAGAATACAAAGTATAAAATAGAATAGAAAATAAAAATATATAAAATCTGAAAGAGGACACAATTAGGCAGTAGAGGTAGCAGGAATTTGAATCAAAATAGGCACTTGTAGGAGATTAACAGAAAATATGCATACGTGTATGTGTGTACCTGAGTGTAGCAGCAGTGGGTATGGTATGCTGATGGTAATGGTAATGATAGAGTGCATATGGCAGTATAATATAATAAAATATAATTATAAATATAAAATATAATATACCAGGCACAAGACTAGATCTGCCAGGCTTCCAGCTCCTCTAAGACTGCAGAACTGAGCTATCAGGGAAAGCAAGAGGAGGCTGAGTTTGCTACTGCATAAATGACAGTTGGTTGTCACACTGTTAAAGAAATCATGCACACTGTTAGTGAGGCGTTACAACACCTGGCTGACCAGATAACTTTCTGTTCCTCTTGTTCTTACATCAGCTTTTGTGAGGACAAGTTTGTGCAGACTAAATCCTTCTGCACATAAACCAACAACAGAGCAGGGTTTACAGCTAAACTTAGGCACCTTCGTCATACCAAGGAGGAGGGCTACAGAGGGCGGGACAGACGTCTGAACCAGGCCAAAAACACACTGTCAAAGGAAGTCAGAGCAGCGACGAGTTGCCGCACTAAAAAGTTGAAAAATATGTTTTCCGTTAATAACCCTGCATCATTTTGGAGAGACCTGCAGGAACCATCCCCCCACACTGTGGAAAGCAGTCACTCATCAATGCCCCAAATGTGGTGTACTGCAGGTCTGATAAGTCAACACTCACACCCCTCACAGGCTCCAACATCAAAGAACCATCTGCATCCACTGCCCCCCCTCCCCACTGACCCCCCCACCTGCGCTGAAGAACTCTGAGAAGGATGTGTGCCAGCTCTTTCAGTGACAGAAGATCAAGAAGGCATCAGACCCAGATGGCTTGTCACCCCCCTGTCTGAAAGTCTGTAGTGACCAGCTGGTCTCCGTCTTTACACAGACATTCAGCAGATCAGTTAAGCTGTGTGAAGTTCCTCCAGCTTCAAATGCTCCACAATCATTCTGGCCCCAGGAGCTTCTGATGCAGCTCTTCATCACTGCCTGGTTTGGATGGGCCACCAAACAGGCAGGGAGTGACTGCAGTGAAAAGGCAGAACGACAAAGAAAGTCACTGGGGCCAGTCTGCCCTCCACTCAGGACTTATACACCTTCAGAGTCAGGAAGCAGGCAGGAAACACTGCAGACCCGTCACACCCTGGTCACTACCCGTTTCAGCTTCTCCCCTCTGGTGGGCACTACAGAGCTCTGTGTACAGAAGACAGACACTAGAACAGTTTCTTACAATCTGATGAAGATGAACCCAAAAACGTTGACTTCCTTCCATCAGATTATATTTTCTCCAATTTGAAATGTACCGTTTGACAAGACCCAGGCAAGGACTGAACCCAAGCGCACGACTCAGACACAGAAGGTTGCAAATAAAAGTCTTTAATAAAAAGTAGCAACACAAAATCACTTTTGACAAGGAAAAACACTGAGGTAAATGGTGAGACAAAGTACCAACTGAAAATCACTCTGACGAGGAAAAAGACTGAGGCAATGAAAAATACTAACAAAAAAATCACTCAAAGGAGGAAAAAACCATAAGGTAACAAAAGCAAACAAAGTAGTCAAAGTAGCAAAGTAATACTTAACCAGACGAGGAGCAAAACAAGACATGGGAGGCGTAGGATGACGGTACATAGACGCGACAAACTGGCACAAGACAAAGGGAGACGCAGACTATATATACACATGAGGAAATAGGGAACAGGTGGAAACAATCAGGGCGAGGCAGACAATCACACTGGCGGGAAACACAAGGAAGGGCAAGTTATCTGAAACGAGAGGGAAAGTTAGATTATCAAAATAAAACAGGAAATCACGAGACAAGACAAGACATAACAAAATCTAACTTAACATAACCTTTTAGTCATGACACCGTTCTTAAAATGAGCTTATCGTCACATGCTGTCATTCTAATATACATCCTGCAGGCTGTAAATAATGTATAAAGATATTTATAGATGCATGTACTGTACATAAACATCCACTTCATGTACGCATATTCATTCAGTATTTATTTCTTTGCTCTATGTGTTTCAGAATACTTGACTCCAATATTGATTTTTAGTTATGTTGCTTATTGGTGATTTTTATATTTAGATTTACACTGGTCTATCTGTAGTGTACATTGAAGTCCTGACCATTCTTTATTCTCTACCACTCTTTATTTGTTCAGTATTTGTTCTTGTGCTTAGCTGCATGTCTATTCCTGTATTAGTACACTTGACCCAAAAAAAAGCCAATTCAGACTCAGATTTTTGTTTTATGTGTATATGTCTGAATGTGTGTGTGTGTTTTTGCCACTGAGATGTCTGCTGACATTCTCTTGGATCCTTTGCCGTCACTGAGTATTTCACTCTCTTCCTATAAGCCTGTTTGTTTGGATATGAATTATGCACTGTTGCATTCCCCAGATAAGGCTAAGTGTGACAGTTTGTGCTTGCTTGTGTTGTGGTTGTTGATGGCGTCTGCAAATCCAAAATGAAAGGTCTTCACAGGATAGGAAAACAGTCTTGTTGAAAAACGGAAGTCTTTCAACATTGATTGTGAGATTTACCACAACACAATGAAAGAAACAGAAAATGAACAAAGGCTGTATTGTAATTAAAGGTTCTCTCCTCCCTCGGTTGCCAGATTCACCCTCCACCACTTCAATCATCAGTCATCTGAATGAACTGTCTGCCTTGATGTAGCACCCAAGGAAGATGGGAAATGCAGCCAATCTTTGATAATCAAAGCAGTGCTGATACTTCAATTAACTAAACTGTGTTCTCTTTTTGTTTTTTCCTTGATAGTTACAACCTGCCCACTGCTTGCCATGAGCCAGTACGTGATTATCTCACCTTTTAACACTGGGCAAGAAAGCAAAGTGCATTTCCCAAAATGCCAAACTATTCTTTGAACTCAGTGTCCATTTACTTTTTTTTCTGGGTCTTTCAACTGAATTTCAAAGTCTTCATCTGAGCAAGGTCCACAAACTGATGAAGACCATGAGATGTGAGATGATAAATCCTCAGGAAGCATCTCCTGAGCAGTACTCCCCATCAGGTGACCTTTACTGTAACCTGCAACAGTGTCCTTCAGCAAGAGGAATGAGGTTCTTCAATATCAACAACAGTCCACATCAAAGTTTATTCTGATCTATTTCTGCCGAATTATCCATGCGAAACCTAAAACAGTGAGCCATAAATAGCTCTTTTTAATGAGGAAAGGCTGCAAATCACAGCTTAAATGCCAGGCAGCAGTGCAATAAGTGAATTTCTGGATTAGAGTTGATGTAGGGAGGTAAGCCTCCTGTTTGCTTCCTCTCATTAATTCACTGACTTTCTCTGTCTGCTCAGGCCCCTGCATGTGCACAATGGGTACGAGTTTCATCTATAAGTGGGATAAACTGTGCTTTTACCAATCACCATCACTTTCATCTTCACTGTCTTCAACATACACATGTCCTCAGTACATTACATTACCATTACATTACCAAGTACTGTCTGTGGACTTGCTAATGTGCCAGACAGTCCCACATCAAATCAGCAAGTTGTTCAGAGAGTGAAACAGTCTGTCAGTCAACGAGCTGTAAGCACAGCAGCCGTGCTAGTCTCAGCCTCCTGGTGAATCGGCCAGGTCCTGTCCTCATCTCTCACCAGGCCAAGCAGTCAACCAGCACACCAAGAAGTAAATCAGTAGCAGGCGGCAAGTCAGTCCTCTTACCAAACCTTCAGCAGGTCTGTCATAACATGAATCATTATTGTACAGCGAGGTTTTGACCGTACAAAAGAAGATTACCAGGATGGAGGAGACAGTGATGATGGTTATTCTGATATGGATGTGCTATTCAGAGGATGAGCCTTTGTAACAAAAGAGTCTCATTTTAGGAGAAAATACTAGACTGTTATGACAAATGGCTCACACACTCACGATTTATGGAAAAGTGTTCTATCTTGAAAGGATAAAAGAACAGAACGTGGATGCAAAACAAATGTATGACAGACCGTGTGTCATCCTTGTCCTGTTTTTTTTTTAATTGGAACAATGTGTAGGTGTAGTTACACAGTCAAAATTAAGGGTGAAGAAAATAGAGAATTGATTGACAGCTAACTATCAAAAATAAGAGGAAAAGCATTAGCTTGCTCTTTCAATTTTACAGGCTTTGCTAAAGTCAATTGGATGAAGACAATAAAAGCTGTCATAGTATTTGAATGTTGTTACAATAGTTTACCTACTACATGTTTGAATATGCGATGTGCATGCAACACATGTTAACATAATGTGTGTACGACATATGGTGGGTTTCAGCCGTGTGCTTTAATGGATGATGGAGTCATTTCGTTGTGGTGTCAATGTGACACTAAGAGCTCGAGGTTGTTGTACTATTGTTTTGGGGGTCCTGGGGGTATCTAAGGTTACACTGAGGTCAACACTCTCTCTGTGTCCTCCTAAACCTCCAGCTGTTGACATGAATGAATTCATCTATTCATTATTTATTCATGCTAGCAGAATTGATTGTCCTCCCACTTCGGCCTGTGCCGGTTGAAAAGCATTATGAGTCCTGGTTAAGTCATCTGTGGGCGGGAAGAGGTAACATCTTTTAAACAGCAGTGGTTAGAGTCATATTGATTGTCATCCTTTTTGTGGTCATTTATTACCCGGGCTTCTAGGAAGTACTTCAACAGGACACTTCCTATTTCAAAAGGAACGTAAATTATTAAAATGTGGTCGGAACATAATTTCTGTTGTTACTGTAGTGGAAGAGCTTTTATGACAACTTGTGTTTAACAAGTTAACTTAGCACAACTTGAGTATTAGCTCACATCACTACATTTCCCTATGAACTCTTTTCTCTATTCACATTTATCTATTAAATACACCCAAATATTTAATTAACCTAATGTAACATGAAATGCTATACCCTATTACAGTAGCTTGGTTTGTATTATTCATGAAACCTTCCACAAAGGTTGGCAACTATTTTGAATTTTGTTGAATGCCAGTTTTAGAATTCTTGATTTAATCTGTAAAAGAAAAAAAAACTTGCTCTGCTTGTCAGTCTAGGCTGATAAGCAGGGCTGAATTACTTTTCTGGTAAACTACTACATAATGTTGCTCCTTCCAGTCAATTTGCTGTAGCCACAAAAAGTTGATAATGTGATCACTTGAACAGATTCCATATGAACAGATCTTATCCAGAAGACAAAGCACGGCTGAAACTTTTGCCTGTGGATATACCCATCTCTGAGAACAAATTATGCATTTACACATATTAGGAAATATACATCGTTCATTTTGCTCCCTCCATCTGCAAATCAATCACTGATCTCCTGCCTCTTTTTCTCTCCCTCCCCCTAATTCCTTCCCCTGTTCTTCTATTGATCAATTTCTCCAGGTCCTGAAGAAACAGTGATGCTTGATGGGCGCCCCCTCCTGAGGCCGTCGGAGTCCTTGCAATCATAGATCCATCATCAAGAGAAAAGCTCCCATCATGGAAACCCCCCACATCCAGACAGCACTCAATGACCCCTCCTTTCGAGGGTGTAATTGCTGAGACAGGGGCAGTGAAACTGAGACGAGGTTGCCCTGTGAAGCTAAAAACCACCCAAACCATGTAGTATAGCTCTCTCCAAGCAGGGGGGAGGGTCTACATTCAAGTCTTATTTATTTCCTGTTTATTTCTTTTTATGTAATCTCTGGAACAGATTTGTGTTCACTTGTTTAAAGAGTGTATGTGGGTGTGGACAAAGAGAGTGAGGTGAGGAGAAAGCGACAGAGAGGAAGAAAGAGAGAGAAAGAAGAGAGATGGTCCTCCACACCACCCCTTACTCCAGTGCCTGTCTGCACTTCCTGGATGGCTTGTCATGGAGTCTGGTGTTCCCATGCTACTGGCTCCTGGACCGGCTCCTGGCCTCCTGTGTGGCCACCTCACTTGAGAAGCGCCAACGCTCCCAGGACCCCTGCTCCTTCCTCACCCTGTGTGTCCTGATCGCCGTGCCCCTTTACCTCCTTCTCCTCCTCGCCTCCCTGCCCTTCGCTCTGCTGGGCTTCATCATCTGGGCTCCCCTGCAGGCCATTCGTCAGCCCTATCTGTACACCTACCGCAGGTTAGTGTGCACCTTGGTTCAATTGTGCAGGTTTTTTTCTCTTAACAAATGAGACATTAATTGACTCCTATCTCATGCCTGTGGTGATGCTGGTACTAGTTTTCTCAAAATTTAGACAACATAGCCATTATTCCTTCTGATTTGTCTGATAATTTTTTTGCCTTCACGCAAGTTCAAACAATTTGAACTGATGGCCATAAAATAAACCGATTTATAATGATAATAAATTATCCTGTGTTGATACGTTGGGTACCATCAAACATATTTGTAAAAGAAAACTTTCAAATACGAAGTAATAGTTAGTAAAAAATACTCCAGTTTTAACAACAGATTGGATAAACACACCATTCAGTTTGTCATCATTGATCTTTGCTTCTGATTTTCACACTAGCTGTTCTTGTTTTATTGTCAATTTTCTCCTAAACTACGCATCAAAATGAGTTTCTGAATCAATTTGTGCTGAGAAATAGGCCGTGTAGTTGCAGAGTCATGCTTCCATCTACAGTGCCAGTTATTCACGGGGTCTGGGGAGATTTCAAGAGGCAGAAAATGGAGTCATTATCTACTGTAATAAGTTTGCTCATGGCTCTGGTTTCCAGCTGCCTGGCTATACCAGCTCTCACCACAACCACAAACTCTAAAAATACTGTATTTGACTGTTTGCTGTTGAAGTACAGCTCTCCCTTCCAGTAACTCAGCAGATGTTCTTGTGGCACACAGTGTAAAACGTGGTGAAAGTTCTCTGTTATCTGTGTTTGTTTCCAGTAACTCTCTGCTGCCCTCAGCATTATGTGCTAATGGTTTACTGAATTATAATGATGTAAGATGAAAGAGCAGTGATCCTTGCAGTGAGTCAGAGGAGTGCAGGGGCAAAAATCAGAAGTACGATAGAGTCAGATATGGGGAGAAAACTGTAATGACATGAAAATAACTAATAATAAAAAACTGGTGATATGGGCAACATACAGCAGAACAACAAGAAGAGAAAGGATTATTAAATCAAAACAAACTATTAAAATTATTCTGTTGCATTTCACAGCAGAGTGCTTCTCGACTAATTTCAGTAACTCGCAGACCAGACTTTCCTCAGTACTACTGTAAAGACAATAGGACAAAGGGAATCTCATGAAGACTTGTAGAGAAAGAGAAAAGTTTGTTGTTTTTACTCTGGGTTTGAATACAGGTCAATAAAAATCAAGATGAGCCCTACCTGATTGCTCAATTTAGCTCATAAGACTTAACAGTAATTTATCTATCTTTGAAACCATATGAAGTTTTTGTTTGTTGTTTTATTTTTCTATATATGTAATTAGGCTGTTTTCCATAATACTGTCTTTGAAATTTAAATCTAGTCGTGAATACAGTGACATAACTTAGTAAAACTGGATATTTACAGATCAGGTTTTACAGTACCTTGCCATGTAAACCTGTATGTTACCCTAATGTAATATAATAAGATATGCAGCAGTATTATTACAGTCATACTGTCCATGTCATGAGTTCAGACAGACATATGGGTGCTCCAGAGCTTCTACTTGAGTTGACATAGTATTTTGTTGCTTACCTTGTGCAGACCGGACAAACACCAGGCCGAGCAGGGCCAGGCTGGGCCGGGGAGTGTTGGGACTGGGGAATGGAGACCACAAGGCAGAAGCTTCTGTTTCTGCAGTGCCAACGTATGCCTGCTGCCCGACTCCCTGGCCAGGTTCAACAACCTGTCAGACACCCACAGGAGGGCCCGAGAGGTAGGGAAGAGGATCCGCAACGGTGCCAGTCGACCTCAAATTAAAATCTACATCGACTCACCTACCAACACTTCCATCAGGTGGGGAGACCTTGTTCACTTCTTGTGCTTATGTCTTAAGGTCTTTACACACCGGGAACGACGCAAATATACGACGCGAAATTACGAAATATATCATTATAATATAATAATATGGAGGCCAATTTTGACCCGCCTGATTATAGATATCAAGTGTGATGCAATTTTCCGAGGGGGAAAAAAGACCCATCCCGGGAGGAAGCGAGAGGAAGAAAATGTAGTCAGGTAACAACCAAGACCTAATTATTATGTGACAGCAACGTGATTGAGTTTGAAAATACAAATAGTTTAATGTTTAACAAACTGTTTAAGCACACACACTATCAACATATGCAAGATCCGACGCTATGATTTGCAAGTTGTTATACAATTTTTATGTTTTTTTATTAAAAAGCACTCTGTTCTCCGGCATGTAAACAATCAGGCGGTCGGCCATGTTGGATACACCAGTGAATGTGACAGCTCAACAACACGCAATCTAATTGGTCAGAAGTGGACACACAGGATGCGAAACTTCGGAAAAATCGACCTTGATGTGAAAAAATAAATGCCGCAATATCGCCGGACGAGAAAATGTCGTTGATGTGAACGCTTGTATTGACAGGATACTAGTTTGAAAAAAAATTGGATGTCCAAATTATAATCGCACGAAAAAACACTCCCGGTGTGTAAGGAACTTAAGGAGTAATAATGCATAAATTCTTCTACATCTTTCTAAATATTAGTTAAATATTATCTTTCTTTCTGCTCCATTCTTCAGTGCGGCATCCTTCAGCAGCCTCGCCACAGGTTTCCGCCGCACCTCCTCTCTGGACCATCGTCCAGACCAAACACACACCACCAACGGCCCGGCCGACGGAGAGACCGAAGCCCTCACAGAGTGCCCCATTCACCCCTCAGGTGCCATCAACTGCCCTGTTCACCCCCCTGCAGGAGACCAGGGCTCCTCTGAGTGCCCCCGTCACCCGGAGCGAGCAGACACGACAGCAGACTGCCCCCTCCACCCTGCAGGGGCTAACGGCAGCTCAGACTGTCCCATTCACTCCTCAGGGGAGGCTGCAGACTGCCCCATGCATTCCACAGGGGTTCACAACGACCAAGGCCATCATGACTGTCCCATGCATGGGGAAGGGACCCAGCCAAAACTGTCCCAAGACTGCCCACTTCACACCTCAGGGGTCCAAATCAGCATCAGCGCCCCAGAGCCAGACCCACAGGAAGAGGAGGCTGAGACAGGGAACCATCGACCTGGTGAGCAGGCAGGGGGAGACACAGGCAGCATGACTGCCTCCAGGGAATCCCTCACTCGTTACCATGGAAGTGATGGTGGCGTAGGGATATCCTCCAACAATACTCTCTCTCACATCCCTCGCACGTCAATCTTTAAGCGCCCTGGACGAAAACGCCGCCACGGAGATGAGACTTTCGACCATGAAATCTCTGCCTTTTTCCCTGCCAATTTGGATTTTCTGGCTCTACAGGAAGTTTTTGACCACGGAGCCACGACTAGACTGCGTGGGCAGTTGCATCGCTACTTCCCCTACGTGCTGAGTGATGTTGGGCAGTATGGCTGGAAAGGCTGCTGCTCACGGTTCAAATTTCTGAACAGTGGGCTGATGCTGGCCAGCCGCTACCCAATCCTGGACGCATGGTATGAATGCTACCCCAACGGTAGAGGGGAGGATGCACTGGCAGCCAAGGGAGCGCTGTTTGCCAAGGTCAGAAACTTTACTTTCTCTACCTTCTCCTCTTCCTGTTTTCACTGTACTGATGCACAAAATCTGTAAATCCTGTTGAGTTTTGATATCACTGTGAAGTTGATGATCTGCAGTATCTGTCTATATTCAAGCAGGACAACTTTGTGGAAGCTTTGAGAAAACTGCTTGATTTTAGGTCAGAAGAATGAGAAAACTTTGACTCCTCACTGTTTTCCTTTTTTAAGTCAGAAAGCCTGTCTTTCTAATCATGTTCGCGGATGGAACAGGGAACAGATAATTTTTCCGTCATCTCATTTCATTTCAAACTGAGCTGAATTGAAACTAAATGTCACTGTGTGCCTAATTTTATGCTTTTCCTGCAGTAGAAATGTGTCTCTGCTCTGATCACTGCTTGGTGCCAGTTCAGCCGAAAGCTCAGCTTGTCGTCTCTGATGCCGCTGTCAGTAACTTTGACAAGGCGGTAATTGAATCTGCCCATTAATACTATTTATACTAAATTATCTTATTATACATTTGTGAAAGAGAGTGTCAGTGTGAAATAGAGTGTGAAAGAGGGACGAAGAATCAGACTTAAAATGACCTGCCAGCTGTCTGCATTACTTACTGTAGATTTGCAGTACAGCAAACATTTTGCTTTTCTGATTTTCTTCCTACTGTAAAAACTTAATTCACCAGTATGCGAGTATGCTCTGTTTTGTCACCCATTTGATGCCCTTGTGTATAATGTCATTCAGTACATGCTGCATTACTGTCACAATGTTGCAGCAATGGAGAATATGCAGATTGTGACAGTAATTATAAAGAAACACACTTACTTAAACCCATTCACACGTTACACATCTGCCATTATGGTGAGTGCACACACCACAGTAATTACAGAACACTCACAGCCTGTCCACATCTCCCGCTGCTGTGTGGAAAAAGAAAAGGCTTTGCATATGTTTCCACATATGTGTTTGTATATATTGTATTGGAATACAGGGATGATAATCAGAGGAACATGGCTTATAGGAAACATTCTAACTGAAAAGTTCTTTTAAAATATTTAATGTGGTATTTACTATATAAGGATTCAGATGTTATTATGTTTTTTAAAAACTGTCATGTAGCCTTATGACTTTTACAACTGAATCTTTGCACTCGTTAGTTGGGGAACCACCCTTAAACACACAAAGAGAATTTCTTACCCATAAAAAAACAAATTTATTTATAGTTAAATGTCTAAAATGGCATAAATGGCTAATTAATAGGTTGTATATGATGAAGACTGGTGAGATTAAATGAAGTCAGTAACATTAGACAATAGGCTGGTAAGGTTGGTGACTTGGATACTAAAACAGAAACAGTGAGACACTATCGGTAAGTCACATTGCTGAGCAGATGAGGTTCAACAGCGAGCTGACCATGAGGTACAGCTGCTTGACCTCAGGGGCTAATGGCAGAGGTTTGATTACAGCATCTGTGGTTCGGAGCTCAGAAGCAGTGGTCATCAAACAGCTCCAACTGAGTCCTTGTGATGTGATAGTAGAATGTCTGATAAAATGAATCTGGTGTTTTTACTTCTTCGGCCATCTTGCATAATTCCATTGTCTTGACAAAACTTCAAAAAGAAAGCAGCAGGCTGGAAAAAATTGCAAGGCTGTAGTTCTTCTTGGTACAAAAATATAAAGGCCAAAAGAATTTTTTCAGTTTGGACACTTGAATATAAGAGAGGAGAGAAGCCAGTTATAGACATCTGAAGGGGCTCCAGCAAAGTATGGACATTGGACACACTTTTAAGCATTCGTACACTGGTCCTTCACAGATTGTCATTGTGTAATTTCATAGTTGTGCAACAAGAGTTGATTGGGTAAAATTAAAATGATTAATCTCTTGATTATTCTTTTATTATTATAATTATTATTATCATTATCAGTGATTAATAACAAAATAGTCAAAATGCCACTGACACACTGACATTGCCATCAGGCTATCACTAGTGTAGCTAAAAAACATATATTTGCAAATCTTAACAAACATGATGTTGAAGGACTTGAAAACACTCTACAACGTACGAACCAATGTCACTGATGTATTATTTTCCCCCCATCCATGCTGCTCCACACTGGAAAATCTTGCACACAAAGTCATTATTTATGGAGACGCAGAGTTATTCTGGTTGGTGCAATAGTAACTGAAGGACGTCCTGTCATGTTCCCCAGTGCTGTCAGAAACAGTGTGGGAGGATCCTCTGACATCTACTATGGTATAAGTTATGGAGTCCATTAGGCACTTTCAGCAGGAAGACAGATCCCATGTAGACATTAATGTATAGTGGAGATGCTTTCACAGTGGTTATACTGCACAAGCCCAGGAAGCAGGGTGGGTTTATGACATGGCTACAAGCAGACTGATGGGATTTCTACAGAGGTGACCAGTGTACATTTTCTTGTTTGAGTTCAATTCATGCTTCTTTTGAACTGCAGTCCTTTTTATTCTGTGTAATAAGGAAACACAAAGAGTTCTCCCAGGAGAGAGAAAGCAGTAGTGCCCAGTGTAAAGCTTGCACGTGCAATAAATCTGTAATGGATTGTACAGCGGTCGAGTGTGTGTGGTCCATTGTTTGCTTGTGTGTACCTGCATATGTGTCTGCCCCTGTGACGAGTGTTGACACATGAGTCTTGTGAGTTCATTAATCAGCCACGTGCTGTGACTGTCAGGATGCGAGTCTGGATCTGATCCAGTTCTTGCCGGGATGGACCCGCTTTATGTGACCTGATGCTGATGACAGGTACCTGTATGTGTGTATGAGCATCTATTTGTTTGTGTGTATACATGCCCTTACATATATAGCAGATCTAAAGGCCCAGTTCATCACAGCTTGCATGCTGACAGTCTCATCCTGTTAGCCCTGCTGCCTGCTGACTGTCACTGCAGCTTACAAGCTGGCCTCACATCCCGATTTCACTTTCTCCTTGTATATGAGGTCACACCAGGTCCCCCTGACAAGCTGGCTGTCAGCCAGCTGGCAGGTACATGTCTCAATGCAAGCTGCTTATACACCAAACTGACAGTGAAGGAAACCAAACAATGTTAAGTAAAATGATTCTCCTTACTGCCAAGAAATGATGATTTGGACTGTAGCTAGACTCACACTACTCCAAATCCAGCATGATTGATGGCTCTGCCCCCTTCGCTGTACAGTCGTCCTTAGCTGTTAGTCAAGTCAAGAACACATGAAAAATTGGCTGAGCGGGTGTCAAGATGTTTTCTATTTACCCATAACACCTTGCTTTTCTCAATCAAGCTGCCGGGACAGCGTCAATGTGTTCATGTTTTTAACTGCACTCCCTAAGAGTCCTGTTTGTTTCACTAACATGTATGTATTGTTACATATATTGTATACATGGCAGCAATACACAACTCATTGGATGTTCAGGTATGAAGGTATGATGTTTTCTTCCTCCTTTTCAATTGGATGTTTTCTCCACATTGCATAGCCGCACTATGAGTTAAGTATGACCAAGAACTACATCAGAATAAACTGTCACATTTACCTTCATGATGACATGATGCCCTGTGCTACTTTGTTGTAGCTTCTGTCAGTTGAATTATATGAGGCTCACACAGTGTATTTGTTGAAGCTGAACTGGTATGAGAGGAACAGAAGGTTGGCAGGACTTGCTTACTGTCAGGAATGTCATACATTCAGCTCACTGTCCAACCTTGATGCCACCACAGACTGAAAAGCATTAGTGGGTCAGTGTCCTCTCACTTTGAACTGCACTGCTATGAAACACTCAAGCAGGTTCATCACCTGAGTTCAAACTAACATTAACATAATGTTTGCACGTCATGCTCTTAAACATCAATACTGAAGGAACTCTTAGACCCACGCTGTTTATTCCTAAACACTGTAGGCTCTGTTCAGACTGGGTGATGTTGTCTTGCGTTCTCTCTTGGCTTTTGCTCACCCTTCCTTATAAGCCATGTTTCCTGGCCAACTGTAGGCTTTGATGTGCCTCTTGTTAATTCCTTGCCTCTCTCCATCCTCCAGCCCTCTTGGCAGCCTTCCAAGGCAGCATCTTGATGTGAACCCTTGCTCCCCCTCCATGAACCTTCGGTCATTCTCGTTCATTACTGCCCGACACTCCAGCTTGCTTTGCCGCCAGCTGGGATGCATCTCATTAGATGCAGTTCATTTGATGTACCTGATGTTCACGCTGCGTTTGTCGCTGTAGCTACCAGATACTGTGTTTGTTCTTTTATATCAAACACAAACCTGGATGTCCAGTCAGAAGTCAATGATCCATAAAATACTTCCTTTTTCAATTTTGTGTTCTTTGCTATTAAGGAGTCATTACTGTGGTGCTTTTCCACATCGTTCAGGATCACCTGTCAGTCAACATAACGGGTGGTACTGTAACACCATCTTGCATCAATTTCTTTTGTCTGTTCAACAATTATAGCTATTAATGTTCATAAAGTAGTTGATTTAATGTATGTATACATTTGGCTTATTGTGGAAGTGGAGGGCAGCCTCACATGTGCACAACTTCACAAACACTGAGATTTTTGGGGCAGAACCATGTCTTGAAACTACACACAGAAAAATGAAAATAGGTGTTTCAATATTCTGATGCTGTTCTACATTTTGTGTGGGGTAAAGTCAACTATTTTGACTGAAGGGTTCTGCTCTTCAGAATTTATGTCCAGTGCCAACATTTAGCACCAACTACAGCAATTCATATTTGCTCTGTTGTTAACTCTAACCATGACCTTTCCCTAAGTTAGGTACACAGCCATAAAACCCTAACCTTAAACAGCCACTAGGAAGTGGACATTTTAATTGCAGTATCACTACATTATTGTTATTCTTATCATTCAGGGTTTTGCATCACTTACTATTGATGTTTTTGTCTGGCAGTCGGATTGGTCTGAGAATGTTCTCATTTCTCAGGCAGTGTATTATACTGACTGTTTCTATAAGGCTTTTGATGATGACAATTTATTTTTTCTTTTTACATTAGTTCACCTTGCCCATGATGGCAAACGTCTAACTCTTATCGTCTTTGCCATTGTTCCTAGACTGGTTTATTTTAACGAGAAACTATTTAAATGCTGTTTCAGGGTATGAATTCAGTATCTAGCCAATGGAACTCAGGGTGAACACACACATTCTCATAATTTCCCCATGGAGCGGAAGAGAGGGAGAGAGAGGCTGAGATAGAATATTAATTAAAAAATGTTTCCCGAAAGAGAGAGCCAGCTCTGGCTCTGTAATTAAAGCTTTTCAGTCTCAACATTTATCCCCTCTTATAATTATTTCAAACTACTAAGTGCATGGTTGAAGAGTTGTATGTGTGTGTGTATGTGTCCGTGTGTGTGTGTAAATACACAGTTTGAATGCATTACTATGGATTAAGCTTCAACACAGCCACACTAAAAATCTAGACTGGATAGAATGGAAATCAATGGGAGAGTTCCCCAAGTCTCCCCTGGCCTCTAATGACCTAAAGGACCCCTATTCACTATTGAGGTCAAGTCAATTTATTGACACAGATTATATCTCTATTTAGGGCCTAAGGGATTCCAACCTGTCTCTCATTACAACACTTAATCAAACACTGTTCAAGTCATAAAATACAGTCTCTTTTCCCCTTTAGCAGCTTGGCCTAACTCTGTGAGATCATCTGTTCTTCTATTATATGTGCGTCAAAATTCTTTTGTTTTCTTGATTTGTGGTCCAGTACTAATTTCATGATATACCAGAGAAAACTTGAGAATTAAGCGACATTAACAAGAAATTGAAACTTTAATCAACTCCTCACTGGAATTGATAAACTTGCAATTAACAAAATGTTTGAACGTCAGGTCATTTTAATGTTCAGCATTCAGAAACATGGAAGGCTTGCAACTTGTAATTCCTTACTTGACTTGGACTGGCCCTCAAGAACTTTGGGCTTGGACAACTCATTTCAAGTTCAGATAATTTCAAACAAAATTAAACATTAAAACATTTCTTGAAAGCATCATTTACTAATGGGGAATGCGGTCTCTCTGTACCACCAGATCTGTCTGTGCTGAAGCCATGAGTGCAGTTTTCAGTGCCAGCAGGTCATAGATCTGATTTCTTCAGATATCCAGGAGGAACAAGAAAACAAAGATTTAGAAGAGGGGGAGCTATCTTAAGAAGAAGATTGCAAAGACCGTAACTCAGAGCACAATGTCTATATATCATATCTTCAGATGAAGAAGAAGAATAGCAAAATAACATGGTCCTCATCACCATTTGACAACCAGGGCAGAGTGACAGCACAAAATGTCATAAGAACCAGGGCCTACTAGATATGCAGTTGTCCATGTGCAGGACAGCACTTTCCTCATGTTTGTCACTCCAGCCTTTGAAAAAAATTGGATGGTTTCTGTAAATATAGAGACAACTGGAAAAGGATGGATTAGACTGACATAGGGCTGCTAATCTCAGTGGGTGTTACAGGCTCCGAGGCAAGACTATGTCTAGTCTCTGAGACGCTGCACATTTCTGGTACCTTCTTAGGATATGCAAGTACTATCTCGTGCTGAACAAACAACTTTATTAAAGGAAACAAATACAACATGTGTGATGTGATAAAAAAAAAAAAACGAGTGGGATTCACTGACCAAAAACTGTCTTTCTGTGTGTGATGCATGACAGGTTGTTTCTTCATGTAAAATAGATTTTGGGTTGAAAATTCAATTAAGCTGCTTTATTTTAGAGGCTCAGTGGAGGCGGTCATGTGTTATAGTTAAGCCAGTCAGGCCTCTATTTTTTTTTTGGTCGGCCTGAGTTTTGTTCTGTTCATTCTGCCTGACATGTTTTTTGTTCTGCTCTGGTTGTGTCTTGGTTTTCTGTCTTGGTTCTCTGTCCTGGTTTTCTGTCTTGGTTCTCTGTCTTAGCTCTGTCTTAGTTTTCTGTCTTAGCCTCAGTCTCTGTTTTAGTTCGGTCAGTTTGGTATAGTTCATGTCTTTATTCTTTCAGTCATGTTGAAGTCTTGTCATGCCTCAGTCTTGTCATGCCTTAGTCTTGCCGGAGTCTTCTCTAAATTCGGTCACTATTCACCTGCCATATATACTCACCTCAGGTCTCTGTTCTTTCCTATTCACCCTGCCTCTGCCTCACCTCATCTACCAGCCACACCCACCTCATCTCATCACCTGTGTTCTCAGCTGCAGTTAATCACTTATCAGGACTCTATATAAGCCAGTTCATTTCAGTTTGCCCTTGCTGGATTGTTTTCTAGTCTTGTTCATGTTTCTTGTTGTTCTCGCGTCATGTTGTCATGTCATGTCATGTCATGTCATGTCATGTCATGTCATGTCATGCAATGCCCAGCCCGTTCCTGATGTTTTGTGTTTGCATTTTTGACGTACCTGGACCCGACCTTCCTGTGAGTTTTATTCTGTTTTCATTAAAGACTTGTCCCCCAGCATTGAATTTTAGTGTGTTGTATTTGAGTCTTTAACCACCCCACCGTAACATCACGTTTGACCCCTAGGACCACACAATGGTTAACCTGTGTTGATTGATTAAAGACCGCTCATATGTCATCCTGCTGCTGTCTGCTGTCTGTCATCCCATCAGTGTGGCTGCTTGGTTTTCCAGTGAAGCGCTCAAACTCATGTGAGTAAAGCAAAGTGAAGTCTCCGTCTGATGGTAAAGTTAAGGTAGTTAATCACAGCAGCCTTGGAGGTTTCATTATTTGGCTTTTGTAAATTCAGCTTGGTTTGGTTGGCTTCCAGTGTGAAATTGTCTCCCGTCTCCCACAGTTCATTTCAGTTCCACTCACTTCTGTCTCAGTGCTCTGTATTGAGAGGAAGCCCTGGAAAGTTTTAGCATCCCATACCCTGCATTCTGACTCATTTGCTGTTTTATTTTTAAAGGAATGCAGTTAATTTAATTTCATATTATTTTTGCTCACGCAGAGCATTGGGGAAGACACGCTCTGAACTCATTTCAGCGTAAATTGCTTTCAGTGAAAACTTCACTTTGTCACAACACAAAACTCCAATTAGCATTGGCATCATCTGAACTTCATCTTCTGCAAATTCCACAGACAACATAAACACATTGAAAGTCCACGATTTCTTGTATGCATGAGTGCGTACACACATATGAACAGTCATGAAAACTCCCTCAGGCCTCTTGTCGGTTTCAGGGTGCGCACACACCGATTGAAGCAATAAGCCTCTGAAATATTCATGCAGATAGAAGAGCAGAGGGGAAAGAATGAGGACAGAGTGAGAGAGATTGGAAATAAAGAAAAGATGAGATGATTAGATGAAACTTAAATGATCCCTGTGGTATAATTGACTCAAACTGAGAAATAAAAAGCAATGTAATCAGAAATGTAACAGAAACAAATATGAGTTTTAATGTTACTTTTAGGATTTTAACACATAGTATTTGGAGCCAATTGAGTGGGACAGACTTGGAATAACAGTGCATTTTGGGAAATGTCAACCTTCCTTTATGTACTAAAAAGTAATAAGTTATTTGCTGTCTTGCTGAGACTTAAATGAGAAGCTTGAACTCTGTACTGAACTTCTGCAGGCTAAATGTGGAGCTACAGCTGGCAGCAAGTTAGCTCAGCTTGGCTCTGTCCAAAGGTAAAAAAAACAAAACAATTTATTGTGTATAACCAGCTCGATAAAGTTTTTATACTAATTAGTATTTTATAACTTGTTGTTTAATCTGTATGAAGATGCACTATTGAGTTAGGGTGAGCAAAGGTTTGGATCATATAGTCCCTTCCTCAGGTGATTATATTTAAGCAGCCAATATTAATGATCATTTTACCATACAGCAACTGACAAAAACAAGTAATGAATCATACATGCTTGGACCACCCTGTGAGTTGATTCAGTTGAACTCATTGCTGAGCCGCACCATGCCTCGGCTGTCAAGTTACAGTCTCACTGTTTACACAGGTGAGGAACATGTCATTTTTCTCCACTGTGATCATGGACTGAAAATAGGACACAGGTAGAGGTAGACTATCATATGTTGACTGAACAAGCTTTGCCCACTGGCTCCAGCCAAGCTTTAAATTAGCTATTAGTCAGAGTACATTGTTGCAGAAATGCAACAACTGATTTGAGGATCCTCAGACCACACCAATGAAAGGATGTAGTGTTACAGTTGCAGTTTTATGGGAGGTTATGAGCTGGACTATTTCAGTGATGTAGTTGTAACATTTCAGTTCTTGTACAGATTCAGATAACATATAAAGAGTTCATTAGTGAGCTTTAGAGGTTCATGGTAGGTTGTCTTTTTCTTCTTCTTTTTTTTTTTTTTACCTTCGGACAGAGCCAGCTGTTTCCAGTCTTTATGCTAATCTAACCTAAACTACTGCCTGTAGCTTCATGTGTAATTGATCAACCTGAGATCAATCCTTTTATCGAACTCTAGGCGAGAAAGCAAGTGTAGGTGTGTTTCCCAGTATGTGAAAGTATTTCTTTAAAGGTGGATTAGCAAAGATGTTATTATTGTAAATGTAAATGTGGAAGTATAGATTACAGGTTTCTGCCTGCGTCAGCTGATCAGCAAACCGATTCACATCTTATGCAACATGATTAGAAAAGTTAATGTACCATGTGGAGTTTTTTCTGCTCCTCCAGCTCACCCTCCATTCTCACTCATTCCATTAAGAGTAATTCAATTAGTGCCTCCGATCTGTAAAGTATGGCCTCTGCTGTAAGATGTATTTACTGTACTTCAGTCTACAATGTGAACTTTGCGTTTAGTTTTAAAGCCAAGCTAATTAGGCTAATGCTCTATTATGGCTTTTAGGATTGTTCATTGGGAGCGCTGCACAGATACAGAGCCAAAACAGCCATCCCATTTATGGGCAATCAGTTTCCATTTGTTGAAATGAAATCCCCTCCTCAGAGGGCTGCTTTAATACTATGGTTAATTCATTTAATGCTGACTTCTTTCTTCATTATAGTAGACATGCATTGATCTTAAATTGTGCACATTAATTTGACTGAATGAAAGCATCATACAACCAGCATGCTGTTAAGTCAATGTAAAATAAGGCACTGGAGGTAAAAGGGAATTTAAGGACGTTTAGTCTAAAAGGTCTGTTTCTTTACAGCATCGTTCCCTGTTTGTGTTTTTGACCTTCCCACATCAGTTTTACTCAACAGCTTCATTATTGGTGTTGGGGATCAACTTAATGGGCAGTTTGGCTATAATTATTAATTATATTAAATAATAGGATCTGATATAAATCAGATCACCTCAGGGCACCACCCTCAACAGTACACTGTCTTATACAGGGCACCGTTATATTGGGAAAATGATAGCCGCTTCGTTGTTACAGTTTCATAAAATGAAGGATTTCGGAATTCTTGGCGGAGCAGAGGTTGGTATCATTCACTCTTGTACAACATTAAAGACACAACGTGTATATTCACAAGCATTTATTAACAAATAATAAAAGCAAACACACTAGTCTAATATGTACTGTATACAAGTGTGTGTGTGTGTGTGTGTGTGTGAGTGACTTAACAGAATGGCTGGTTAAGAAGGTGTCAGGCCGCAAGGCCGAGACAAAAGGCAGGCTACACACAAGATGGCCGACTCTAAGGACGCTGCCGGGGGAGGGAGAGTGTGCTTTTGATCAAGCCTGTATGTCTGAGTGTGAAATGTGTATGATAGAGGGTGCCAGGTTAGTAAAGAGAAGAGCCGGGAGCTCCTGCTTCCTTGCAGGGCTGAGGAGCAAGAGAGGTCTTGCCTCTTTGGCAGACCGAAGAGAGAGAGCGGGCAGCTCCTGCCTCCTTGCAGGGCTGAGGAGAAAGAGGAGCAGCTCCTGCTTCCTTGCAGGGCTACAGAGAAAGAGGTCTTGCCTCTTTGGCAGACTGAAGAGAGAGAGCGGCAGTTCCCACCTCCTTGCATGGCTGAGGAGAAAGAGGTAGCTCCTGCCTCCTTGCAGGGCTGAGGAGAAAGAGTAGGAGTTGAGGAGGGGGCTTGGAGATGGGTCCAGCTGGAGTTAACACCTAGTTGTTAACAGGAAGACTGTGGGGGCTGGGCTCCTTTGCCCCCCACATGAGACATGAGACAGACCCTGAGCTGGAGTGTCTTATTTCATCTGGTGTTTTACGTCATACAATGAACAAACTCATCTGTGGACTTTCACTGGTCCCAACACTGGTATGTGGGCAAGCTGCAACCATGTGAAAACACAGCTTTACAGCAGAGTTTGAGAGGCTCAGATCAGTTAAATGAGTTCACACTTTAAAGCTGCATTAATGACAATTGTTATATTAAGATTCCATCAATCATCAAGACTCATCATCTGGCTGTTTCCCTCAAATGTACAGAGGTTTTTTTTTTTTTAGGATCTTTTAGCTCATTGCTTTGTATTTGCAGCCCACAATTGTACTGTTTCGGTTCAGTCTCACTAGTTGCATTATCTGTATTTTCAAGAGTAGCTGTTTTTGGTGCAATAGCTTGGCAGAGAGACAGAGATGGCTGGTGAACACTTTGGAGCTATTAGCCACCAAACAGTGAGACATTTCCCTCAGCAGCCAGTGGAGCTGAAAACAGAGTGAATATTAGACTGACATTTGTCTCATGGCAAGTCAAGCAAACATGTGCTAATGTTTCTTTGTGTGTGCTGGACATGTAAATAGGAAACTGTTCACTAACTTGTTTTGCATAAGAACTTTATAATGAGGTGATATGTCATTGCTGTGATTGCATCTTTTCATGCTGCCCTGAAGGAAACAAAAATTACTTAATGTGGCTTTAAAATCATGAGCTCAAGTGTCTGCTGTAGTCATCCATTAGAGCTTGTTTCTTCATGGTTCACTTTTCAACGTACCATGTTTGTGTGTACAAGTGAATACAATAGGCATGTGCAAAGCATTCACTCGGCATTCTCTTCAAATAGGTTTCTGGGATACGGAGATTTAACTGGACATGTGTTTCAGTCCTCTTTGCTCGTCTCACCCCTCACTCTTCTCGACTTACTGGGCATTATAAGGTTGTGGTTACTGGACTCCAGATGCTAGACATAATAATGATGAATAAAGTGCTATCATAACTGGTGGCCAAATCTTTGACAAAGAAATCTCTAATTGAACAGAATTGTATAATGTGTGCTGTTACAGGGTGTAATAGTTAAGTTCTGTTTTGCTTCCTCTGTGGTCCTCAGTGCTGCGCTCACTCTGTACCACATTTCCCAGAAAGCACCTGTCAGTCAACTAGAGTGATACTGTAATTACTTTCTCCTTGAATTTGTCTTGATGAACTTTCAGTTTTCTTTGCTCAGCATTAGTGACTCTGACTGCTCATATTTATTATCCTGTTCTCCGTCATACATCTTATCTATTACTACTATCAAGACCTGCCACTTTGGACTGTGTATCTGCTCCCAGCCTTGAGGAAAGGTCATCCTTCTATCACAGTACTAACACGTACTGTATATTCAGACACCTATCTACCATGTCATGTGAAACTGAGGGTCGCCCCTTATCCTAACCTGCATGTCTTCCCACACCCATGCAGGTACAGGGAGAACATGCAAAGTCCACACAAAGAGACCAGCTGTTTAATACAAAGAGTTAAAAAAAAAAAAAAACAGTCCTATTTTCCCATTTGTCAGAGGATTATTCCTGGCCAGACATCAAGCTTTTAAAACCACAAATGTAAAAGCTTTCATTAACTGGATAATCAGCATGTTAAGTTACTGTTGTGTTGCAACTAGCAATAGTCTATATGTATATGTATGTGCATATATATAGTATAATGTATTTTTTAGTGTGGATTGTTTCTTAGATTACATTACATTAGTGACAAGCTCTATAGCTTCTTTACAAATAAACCCCCTTCATTCTGATGGTGGAGGTCCTTCCCTTGTATGATACTCCTGTCCATGGCTGTCTCTAAGCTGGCCTCTAACTTGGTGTAGTCTGTCTTGTTATAGATCTTCTCCACCCAAACGTCTTCCCACTTTAAACTAGCAACCCCGCATTCACCATCTCGCTTTCTTTGCAAACCCTTTATTCCTCCTCTGCCAGCTGCCAGCCTCGGCCTCGCATCCATGTCTTGTTTCCGTGTTGCTGAAGGACTTCTCAGCACTGATGCTAAAGGGGTCTGATTAAATCTCAAATGATGTTCAGTTGATTTCAGCTTTGCTCACACTCTGCTGCTCTGAGAATGGAGGAATTGAGGTTGGGAAGAAGCACTGAAAAATGTATAAAGTGTATGGGGACATGTTGAAAAAATAAAGCATTCAGCTCCACATTTAGCTCCCGCTGATTTAGTCAGCGTGCCTCTCATATCTTGCAAATGGGCATTTCACTCAACAGAACAACAAAAAAGAGAACAATACAATTCATCTCATCTATCTTCATTTCACTTCGGTTTTGTGGACTAGACTTCTTCCCCGATGGTGTCAAATCACTTCAGTCCAATTGTCATCTTTTTTGATGGAGTATGAGAATAACAGCAGAAGTTGTGGCAGGTTGTGTTAGCGTACGACAGTTGCACCTCCATTTTTCCTTTTGTTTACAGTGATCAATACCTGACACTTTTTTCCTGCTCATAAAAAATGTTCCATGCCGCTGGGACCATGGCAAACCATGCATAATGCAGCATAAAATGTCAAGACTGCAAATGTAATTTTTCCCTCCTCCAAATATAAGTCACACCAATTTTATGTTGGAAAATGCTTCTTTTTTTCTTGCTAGTTGTTTGTTTTCTATTGATAATATTGAACAGTCATGTTAGTTTAGATAAGATAAGATCAGATAAACCTTTATTCATCACAAAGTGGGGAAATTCTGCATTAGCACTAATCATAAATATAACAATTCATCACAAGGGCAGCATGAATTCATGTTTCATTGGAATCCATCCAGTAGTTGTTGAGACATTTTGCTCAGCCTCAGGGTGGTGCTAGAGGAAAACATCACCAAAATTCAGTGTCTATAAAAAAATGTCATGGCACTCCATCAAAAGTTGTTGAGACATTTTCAGTAAAGTGGGTGACCTGCTTGACCAATATTGGCATCACTTGGCATAAAGCCAAGCTCAATAAAGGGGAAATCCAGAAATACAGACCAAACTGGATACTGTTTGATTGACAGCTGATCTCTGTAACACAGTAGTCAGTGTTAAAAATAGAGTCATAATTTTAAAGTTACATAAGATATTCATGTAGCCCACTAGACAATTGCCTCATAATAGAGTTTAATAATTTACACCAAAAATGTTTGCTCTAAGTGCTGCTGTGCGTCTGAAACTGAGCACAAGAGGCAAGTCCTGCATGTGGATGTTGGATGCTAATCAGCAGAGACAACGGGCCTCACAGCAGACAGCAGGTTCCCAGCTCTGCTCACTGCATCCTGCCTTATTTAGCAACATCAGTCAAGTGCAGCCGAACGGTCCATGCAGATGTTTCAGCTGCCTGCAATCAGCTGTCGGAGCGTGATTAGGAGGAGGATGAGGAGGGCAAACAACTTGATGGTGAAGAACACATACACATTTTAAATATGTTCCAGGTTACCATAGGAACATTCTATCCAGCACATGAGAATGTATGTGGACTTGATTTCATATTTACCTTTCTTACCTTACGACAGACTACATTCTAAAAGCTTTCAGTTTTATTCGTGTCATTTGTAATTTAAATATACTTATATACTTGTCTACTACACTCATGCTTTTTTATGCATGTGACTTTTTACATGCTCGTTGTGTTGTTTTTTCTTTATTCTTATATTGCTCTGCACCTGATTTTCCGATTTTAATACTGTGTAGGCTTTACAGGAGGACTCATTCAGCAAAGAAATAGTAATTGGAGATAATGTCTCATAATGAATTTTCAAGTAATTATGAAAATAAATCCTATAGTTTAGAGTTAAAAACAATTTCACAATCATGAAATATGGATTTTGTAAATGTGGGACCCTTAACACATGATTATGCCATTATTACGTAATTATTACAATTGGTATCTTATTATTAGATCATGTATTGTGGGATATGGACTGACTGATTCCAAATTTCTTATCATGTTATTATTGCTGAATTTTGACGAGATAGGATCTTATCATTACAAAATATGGGCCTTGTAATTATGAGATCTTTTTCATAAGTTTGAGTTCTCATATGAAAATGATCAAATAATTATTACAGCAAAGGGATATCACAATTACAATCAAGCTTGTAATTAGGAGATACATATCTACTGATTATGAGTTGATAAGAAGTAGGAATTGCACCACATAATTACTTGTTTCCTTTGGTGAATGCACTGTCCTTGATTTTTCACTGAAGTAACACACCCTAACTGCTGTTCTTAAATCACAGCTGTAATGACTTGCTTTCCCCACAGGGATCAATGAAGTTTCACCTTTCCTTGTATGATCTAATTGGCACTGTTGTTACCTGCCATGCTTTACATACACAAGCACGCTTGCTAAGTGGGCTCTGATGTTGCTGGTTTGAAATGTGGCAGAGTGACATTATGTCGTGTTTGTCTCTTGGCCTCTGCAGGTTCACGTGGGCACCTCCCATCAGGAGCAAAGGGTTGTGGGATATCTCACGTGTACACACCTCCACGCCATAGAAGGTACAGTTATATGTTCTCCTCCCTGCTGCTCGTTTTCTCTCAAGCACACTCTTACACACATGCACATATAAATGTATTTACATGCTTTGTATGGCCCTGCCTTTCATTTTGTTTAATGCTCTTTTGTCCAACTAGTGGAGCACAACTTTGCTCTATGTGTGTCTTTGTGTCTCTCTAAGACAGCCAGACAGCTACAGCCATCCAGCTGCACACACACCGCTGCATGTATGTGTGTGTTTGTATGTCCAGATCGCCAGATAAATGGGCGCATCAAAAACCCTGTGTGCCTCCTGCTGTTCCCATGGCGACTGGCTCAAGCTGTTTAAGGCGTCACAGCCCTATTTAAAGCCTCCAGTCGATGCCTCCCTCATTTTTTACCAAAGACATGTCTCCCCCCCTTCGCCTCCTACGTTTCTCACAGGCCTAAATATAGCAGTGCCAGGCCTGTTTCTAAAGATACATCAAATATAAAGACTGTGGAGGGGGGAGCAGGATGTGGGGATATGACGGAGAGAGAACAGGGAGGAAAAAAGGGGAGGAGCACAGAGACCTGATTCTTTTCTGAGTTGTGTGTGAGTGATCTTTCCTGCTTGAGTACAAGATGCACAATGCAGTGTGATTGACTAAATATACAGAACATATACCGAACACTACACTGACTCGCATTGTTGAATTTCAGAGCAGTTTTAGTAGAGAAGTGTAGTGTGTCAGGCATTTCTGTATTCTGGTAAGCAGGTCCTCTGCTGCACACCTGTGACAGCTTCTCAAGTGTAAGCTTGCTCCAGTATGTGCTGGTAGTACCATCAGTTGTAGTGGCAGCAGTAACGATACAGACAGGAAATAAGATCCGTCTGGTCAGGCCATAACATGTGTGAAATGAGGAGATATTGTTTTGAAGTGTTTGTGAAGTGTGAAATGCCATGTGTCCACGTGGACAAATAAACATCTATTTATCTAATAAGGATTTCATCAGTATGTGTCAGAGACGGATTTTACAGTTTTTGAAATTAAATTTATCTCAATATGCACATAATTACGAAAGAAGTCTGCACTTTCAAAGACATCACAAACTTGGACAACACAAGAAGAGCAGAAAGGTGCAGGCTGAATTCTCAACTCCCTCCCTTTCTAAAGGACTAAAGTAAAGGACATCCAAATATAGTCATCATGAAATGATATTAGTAGCTTTATTTACCACTAACAGGAAAGACCCTTTGTAGGTTGTTTACGTTTGATTTTGTAACATCACAGTTCATGTGAACTTGGCCAAATTCCCCACTGGTATTTACCACTTGATTAATTATTCACAGATGACTTCCTGGTTTTAAACTTGGAAATTCCCACATGAATAGACAAAGAGTTTTATAGGGCTGAGAGCAACGGATGCACTGGTTGTGTCTTCCAAAGTTGGACAAAGGAAGGCAGCTTAGTTCATGTGGATTTGGAGGAGCCTTTGGAACAACACTGTTATTCCGTATTTGATCTCAACAGAAGGGGGTTGCACTGAAAAACTAATCATAATCATTACTTTAGCGCTCTGTTAGAATAGGATTTTTATATGTTACAGATATATAAATTATTGTACAATTCTGTTTTAAATAAAAATCATACCATTTTTCCAGGCAAGTTTTACTCACACAAAAGTTCCCATACACAGAATGCCAAGCTGAAACAAAGAGGTGGGCATACACACACACCGCCGCAACCGCCAGCTTTATCGAGCTTGCAGTGATCCAGTAACAAAAAAAAACCCTGAAAACATTACATTTCACTTGTACTTGAGCTGGATATGAGAGTAATCAAAGCCAGAGCCACCTACTCACCCACCAATATCTTGACACCTCTTTGTTTCTCACAATCTCCACTATTCAGCTGTTATTTCTCTCTCACATGCTCTCACCTCCCGCCTCCCTCCGCTCACCTCCTCCCCTAACTCTCCAGCTCCAATTTTCAGATTCACTGGCAGGAGAGAAGAAAGCAGTGCCAAAGCAAAATAGCACCAAAAGCAACTTCATATTTACGTCACTAATATTAGCAGCATGATCAATTAGCTTACAAACTACATACAGAACATACAACTACATGCAAAATACATCTCAGGGGCCGATTGGACTGAAGAATTCCAATCGGCCCCTCGGAAGAATGGACTGTGGCTGCTGGTAGCACTATGAATTGTGCAGTTTTGTAGCTGAGTGCAATTTGCCATTTTTGTGTCTGATTGCAATTATCCATGTGGCAAAGTATAACACACACACTCAGACTGAGTGGCTGAGAGAACAGATAGAGATTATGGCAAAGAAGTAAGCACATTTATTTGGGGCCATATTTCTGACCACTTTGCAAATGTATGTCCGCTACTCACTCTCCTTCTGCTTTGATCTTCATCAACCTGCAGGGGAAATGTCTGGCTTTTTTAGCTGCTCACCAGGCAGTCCCCAACTTTGTCTGTCTGATGTTTGACTCTTCACTGAAAGTACACACAGGTGACTTTGCCACTGAAGCTCAACAAGATTGAACCATTGAAGCAAAACAGTGAAGCTATGGGCCATAAATCACAACAAAAAGCTGAAAGAGGTTATAATTCTGAAGAGTCAGGTGATGATTCTCTGTAGGTGTCATAATGTGGCAGGAAACACAGGGGAAGAGGGACACACAGGGAAAGACAACTGGAGTAGTGTAGCTTTAAATATAGAGTGATGTCTATGTCATTGACTCAGTAAGTCACTAAGTCAGAGAATCAACAGTTCATTGCACTGTGTCATACAGTTTACACACACACACACCCAGACTGCCCCTCTCTTACTCTCTCTCGTAGATCTGTTGGGTTTCATTCAGACATGCTTGAGTAACTTCCTGGCAGACATTTTGTGCTAATGTGTTTCCTCCGTCTCTCACACACACACACACACTGCGCTGTCGACCAGCTGATGCGTCCATACGCTGCGAGCAGCTGGACCTGTTGCTCCAGTGGGGGGCCGACTTTCGCCAATCCTCATCCCAGCCACCCAAAGGAGAGAAGGTGCTGGAAGACCTGGTGGCCTTTGATGTCATCCTGGGAGACCTCAACTTTGATAACTGCTCTTCAGGTAGGCAGTCGTCTGGGTTCAGTCAATAAAGTCCAAACTATGGATTTTGTTTTATGCCCTTCCATTCACACACCGACATGTAGGAAGTGTCTCAATATCTCTTTCACCATGATAACATATAAAACCCAGGGAGCAATGATACTTGTCTGTAATGTATAATTTATAAAAGTGTGCTGTATTCAAGACCTCTTGTAGCTCTAATAACTACAACACTGTGTATAAGCATGACTCATAATGGTAAGATTATTGCTTTTCCTTCAAATAAGTGCAATTAAATTCAGCTTCAGTTAGAAAATGAACATTACAGTCACAGAATAATAAGCTACTGCTTTTTTCATCCTCCTCTAAAAATGATTGATGTTGATTTCACACACCTTTATCCACTTCCACCACTGATTCTCTCAGTCCATCAAAATTCGTGTTGCACACTTCATCTCCACTGCAAAAATGATTTATTCATCAAATATATCTGGTTATCTTTAAGAGGTGTGACCTTTGTTTTAATGGTCTGCACCTTGCTGTATTTGTAATGAAGATTTAAAATATCTAAAAATACAAAATGGATCGTTAGATGTACTTCATCTTTATGTATAAAATAAGATAAGAGAATTCTTTGTTGATCCCCATAGGGGAAATTCGGATCATGTTGGTATTATGTTTGTGCATTTACCGTCATAATTGATTGAAAAATACATATTAAGAAGACAATTATTTATCTTGTAGCTTCCATGTCACATTAGAATCAAATGAGGTGTATTACTACTATACTCCCTTTACTTGTTCTGATTGGGGGAGAGACGGTGGGCTGGGGGAGAGACGGTGGGCTAGTGGTCAGAGAAGTCGGGCATCGACCGGAAGGTCGCTAGTTCGAGGCCATGGACTGGCAACAAGATACCTGGACCAGATGTAGGACCAAATGGACCAGACCAGGCCTTGCAAGCCCAAGAGGAGCAACAGATGGACACTCATTTCCCTAGCCCATTGTACCTTACTCCCCTGAAGATCTGCTCCCCGGACGCTTCCAATAATAGCTGCCCACTGCTCCGTGTGGTTGTTGTGTTTCATATGCTGTGTACCCACGGATGGGTTAAATGCAGAGATTGAATTTCCCAATGCATGTGGAACTATATAGTAAATTTTTGATTTCCTGATCATTCACACTTCCTTACTTATTACACCCTTTCCCCAAGCAGTAACTCATGAAACCACTTCAAAGGAGTACTCAGGAATACAGTGCTCTTTTGTAATGTATAGACTTCAGCTGTGACCTTGTGTATGAAATTGTACTGTATGTCTGCTCCTGTGTTTTTCCAGAAGACAAACTGGAGCAGCAGCATGCACTTTTTACTCAATACAAGGACCCATGTCGCCTGGGGCCAGGGGAGGACAAACCGTGGGCTCTGGGTAAACACACACTAACACATACAAATCCACACCAGCAGAGTCACATATTCCTCTAGGGACAAGGACAACATCATGTTGTAGTGTAGTTCTTTATCCACAGACACGTCTAATACATGCATTCACAGATGAAAACCTTTGGAAAATATACATCAACCCTGTGAACTAAAAAGTGATGTTCCACTACATTAAGAAATGCACGTGTTGCTTTACACTAATAACCTCATTGGCTTAGGAAATGTGGTGATCCATATAGCACATGCAGTGCAGAGCAGACCATAATCTGGCTCTGTCTGGCTAAATCAGGATGCCCCCACTATGTGAATTAAAATGCGTCCAGTACAGCATGCTGATACATGAGCATTAGTGACATAAAGACTGGAGGGTTTTGGTCTGGATGAGAAGCGTTATTTAGGCCAGCGGTATTTCGGGGACAGTGTGGGCAGGACAGAGTGAAAGGGCTCGTTTAGAGAAGGGCTTATTTATTTGGACAGGGACATTTTGCACGGTGAACCAGGGGGAAAAAGTCTGCACCGCCAATTCCCAATGACTGTTAGACAGAAAAGGGAAGGCAAGAAGAATGGATCAATGAATCAATGACAGAAAAGGAGAAAAGATTATCCCATTTCATAAAGCTTATCCAAAGGAGATTAGACCTAAATGAATGCAAAAGCAAGCCAAAAAGACGGGCAGAGAGCCACGCTGCTAGCTATTGTCAGATGCTTTAATAACCATAGATTTCATGAAATGTGCTGAACTCTGAGAGCTCCAGGATTCTTCCAGTGCTCACCACCCAGCCTGCCAAGCACACGGACAACCTGCAGGGCTTGTGCTGCGTTCCAGTCACGTGGGAATTATAGGTTGCCTGGGACATCCTCATAGTTAAAAAGCAGCAGCAGCAACATGGATGTGAAGTCACATGACTGAAGCTGTGAAAAATAAAGATTTCAGCAAATATCTCGTGCCATTGGTCATCTTCCTCCTTCATAACTGACATGGCTCTTGCATGGTGGTGCCCTTGAGTTCATGTTTGATGGCCGACTAAACATGCCGACCACAAACCAAAAACCCAACAAGTGCACTGTGGCTTTCCATGTATTTTAGGAAAAGATTTTTTTTTCTTCTGCACACATATTCTACAGTTTGTTAGTAATGCTAGAATTTATGACATCCTGTTAAACACCTGAAAGATGGAATCTAATACATCTACTCTTTCCCAAACAAGCTGAAAGCGGCCCAGCAGACAGACAGCAGCCAGTCTGCGTAGCTGACTAACACCTCACCATCTTTGTTTCACTGATCTAAAACCTGCTTTTAGACTTGTGAAAAGTGCTGGCCGCGCATCAGACGGCTACTTTACATAAGAGCTCCCAATGCTTGTGAGTTGACTGGAGAAACGTCAGTGTGCCGCTCTCTTCATATGGAGCATTTTAAAACACATTATCCAGCCCACGGGCCTCGCATCCTCATTGTCAAAAGGATCTCTGAGTGCCCATCTCTCTCTCTCTCTGGCTGTTATTTTTCACTGGGTGACGACAGTGGATCGTGGTCTGAGGACAGCAGCTCTCAGAACAAGGTGTGCCGATGCCTCCTTCACCACACTGAAAGAAGCCGAGTTATGCTTTTAAAACAGCTACACTTGAAGGGAAATGCTGGTCGTCATGGTGAGGGGGAGAGAAAAGCATACAGCAGGTCAATAAACAGAGATCACATGTCATACAGTCATAAAGATATTTGTCATCATGACCCAATTTGAATCACACACCTACCCTCTCATCAGAGGCTGGTGTTTTTCAGTGGGTAAAACAGGTAATGGGGTGGAGTGCAAACATACGGACAGACAGAGTATTTTATTTATTACGGAATCCAAAGGAAAGAAATTGCGACCTGTTTGATGCAAGATTTGACATATTAATGGATGATTGATAGTCCATTTCTAAAAAGTTACAAAAGGTGGCGATCCATACCCCACCCTCCACTTTCACACAGTCAGAGCAGCACTTCTCTTTCCTTGGCCTGTATGCAGTATTAAAATCAATTGAGGGTATTAACGCATTTCAATGTGTCATTCAACAGGTACTTTGCTGGATCCCAGTGGCCTTTATGACGATGAGGTCAGTTCACCTGAAAGTTTACAAAAGTAAGTCACGCACATACACACACACACTAACTTGCTTTTGTCACATAGGATGGTTTTGTATGATTCCCATTCATTTCCAGGAGACTTCTCCAAGCATTCACACCAACAATTAAACGTTTAAGATCAGCCTCATCTTATCTTTGTCCTAACCCTGACCCAAACCTCCACCTAAATTTAACTAAAGCCTCTCTGTTGACTAAAATGTCCTCACTTGTAAAAATGTCTTTCTTGGTCCAGAACTCAAGCTGGTCTGTACAAAGACACAACAGTCAGGAGTACATGCTTGTTTTTCTTCTGGCTCCTACCTGCATTTAATGGCTTTCTGTTTGGAAATGCAGTAGCAGGTTTAGACTTTATGGTTTTTAAGCACCAGGAAAAACATTGATTTATGCTGTTATTATCTCTTGACTCTAAGTCCTAGTCAAAAGCTGACCTTTGACCTAAGCACTACACGCTCTGATTTGTGGTCCTGTGCACCCTCTCTTGATTTTATTGGGAATGGTAACATTAGCCTTTTGTTTTATTACCTTTTATTACTCGTGTTTGAACCCAAGCAGTGAAACTCCAGCAGTACATGCTTTGTCTTCCTGCGTATGTGTCTACTGTCTGCTGACCCTTTTCTATCCCCGTGTGACTCTGTCAGAGTGATGGAGAACGAGGAGGGGAGGAAAGAGTACCTGGTGTTCCCCCCCAGTAAGAGCCAGTGTCCTGGCAGCAGTCAGAAGGGGAGGAAGATCCCACTGAAAGGCAACGGACGGCGGATTGATTACATCCTCTACAGCGATGAGGGCCTGCAGCAAGACTGGAAACTGGTAGGATTTAGAAGAGCATTAGAGGGAAGCTAAATAAAAACAATGTCCTGCCATGTATAAAATTTTAATTAATGAGCCCCTCACCATTCCCCATTTGTTTGCTTCGCCTGTCGCTCTCTAGATGATATTTGCTGATCCACAAGTGGAAAGTCAGAAAAATTCAATGTGAACTTTAAATCCAAGAGTTGATAGTATTTTGATAACTGAGATGTGTATGTATTATAATCAACCCTTTTGGTGTTTGACCTGCTTAAAACATCACATTGCATATACAGGTTGTGACCTGTTCAGCCAAGGGAGCTGACCTTGCTCTATTTCAAAAATTTAAAAAGAAAATACACAAAGATTTTTTTTAAAATAAAAGCCTGAAAAATGTAGCATAATATTCTGTATCAGGTTTTTTCTGCTTTTCTCACACATTAATCATCTCATAACCCTTTAGATTTATCTCATGGCCCCTTGAAGGGTCAAACCCGAGGTTGGGTACAACTACTATAAACCAATAACAGGTTTATTTCCATTTGTTATTTTTATAACTGTTTGAAAACAAACATGCATTTCTAGTGATGATGAATGACGAGAGTGGAAAATGCAGAAACATATGGATGGATTGACAAATGAATGGATGGACAAATGGATTTTCAATCAGTTCTTCAAGTTCTGCAATCTCATACTGTATCATACATCAATATTGTAAGTCTGCTAATAGGATGAAATGTTTCCATTCACAGAAACTTGGTGCAAAATCCCTTTTGAACTGTGTGCCTTTTTTTTCTCAGCAGGGAAACAATCTGCCTTGTTCTGCCCTGATTCATTTCCTAGCAACAACACTTGCGTCAACACTTGTTTTTCTGAGCCATGAGAAACACAACTGGACGTCGGTGAAATGATCTTACGGCACAGGAAAATTTTTGACTTGTTAAAGGGACAAAAAGATTAAAAGGCATGAAAAGCTGGAGAGAACAGTAAAACACATCAAAAGAAGCTGGGAAGGAAAGGAATGAGGGCAATACTGTCATGGCTGTCTGAGGGATTGGAGAGGATTGGAAAACCAAATCACATTATTTACATAGAGGAACTCCCTCTCTTTCCCTCTCTGTCTGTCTGACTCTCTCTGGTTCTCTCAAACCACAGCCACCTGATGCCACCTTGTACTGGGATACAGTTACTGTAATAAGTCACTTGACATGTGCCAAGTGAAAATGATGAAATATATTGTTGTTTTGCTTCCACTTACACAAACCCTGAAACCCTGTGAAAACATTGTGGCATTTCTTTACACGTGCTATTTCATCATGGGCTGTTTTGGTTGCCTTATATCCACTTTTGGAGAACACTCCACAACACACACGCAACCTAAATCAGTTTCAGTCATTTGAGTAAACTGATTCCACTGGCGCTTATAGACTTCTGCAAAATTATCAAAATGAATGATCAGTAAAGAGAAATTGCAGTGCATCAACATTATGTAATACATGTATGCAACCACAGTTCCCAAAAGGTTGTGGTGCTGTCTAAAACATAAATAAAGCAGAATGTGAGAATTTGCCAATCCCTTTTAACTTCCCTTTATTCTCAATTGAAAACAGCACAAAGACAATATATTTAACGTTTGACCACATCAACTTAACTGATTTCTGTAAATAGCTGCTTATACTGAATTTGATGGCAGCAGCATGTTTCAAACAAGTTTTGACAGGAGCAACAAAAGACTGTGAAAGTTGTGGACTGATCCAAAAACACCTGTTTGGATCCTTCCACAGGTAAACATATAATAATAGTTTGGGGATGTCCCTCTCCTGTTTCAACATGACTGTCATCTCATGTTGTGTGTCCACAAACCCCCTGAGCATTTGGCTGATAAAGAGCCAGATATGTTTCTCAGCAGTTGGTAGACACCAAACACAGAGAACAGGAGAGAGAATATTTGAGTTATGTGGCCATGATACACGACTCCAGATACACACGAATGTTGCTCTATGGCCAAAAATTAATGAATTCATTTTCAAAGTTCTAGAGAATTGAAGGTTCGATCATGATGATGTGGTGACAGTTTTCTTCTCCTTATCCTGCAGGAAATGGAGGAGTACAGTTTTGTCACGCAGTTGGCTGGCATCACCGACCACCTGTCTGTGGCCATGCGATTGGCTGTGTCCACCGGCGAAGAGGAGCCTTAGATTGACCACCTGAGCTTTTTCTTTTTAAAATACTGCCATGGAGGAACGACAGACGACCAAGAGGAGAAGAAGAGATTAAGAGTTTACAGATATGGAGTTTTCTTGTGAGAGACAAAATGCAGCTGTGCAAAAGGACTGAAGGGACAGTGAAATGGACGGATGAATCGCTGGAGGAGGGCTCAGTGGATGAACGGTAGAGGAGAGTGGCAGGAGAGAAGTGATATGAAAGAGAAAGAATCTGGAGGGGAAAGATAAGCAGGGGGAATTCAGTTTAGCCAGAAAGGTATTCATCTTCCAGGGTAAACCACCCACACACACACAAACACACACACTAACCACATAAACACAACTGATCAACATGTGGACTGCTGAGTATCGCCTGGCCTCTCCACTCTTCTCCTCCAGCACTCCCTGCTGCACCGATCCAGAGGGTTTTATTTACAGTGAATTGTTTCATGTAGCCATTTTACACACACTCCTTTTATTGGATTTGTTTTAGCTGTAGTGTATGTATGATTTTTTTTATGATTCTACCTTCAGGGACAGTTGGATCCTCATTCTTTAGAGACTGTGTATAAAAGGAAAATCACATGAGTGATGAGAGTGAGGCATACAGCTACTGACCTTTACACTGACCGCCTGTGTCCTTGTGTTGTGCTCCTTCCTGAGAGGTCAGCTCAGTCACTCACCTTACCGCTCCCACATCAGTCCCAGGAACCTCAACAAGTGTCTTTTTTTCTAAAAAAAAAAAAAAAAAAAAAAATCTAAACTAGTCTTTCTAAAAGGAGAAAAATAATATGATACAATTTCTATTGTCGCCACACCACTTTTTATAGGGACTTTAAATGCCTGTTTAATACTATATGGTATGTTTCTAATAAGAGATATTGAATGAAGGGACATGACATTGGAGAAAAAAGTTGTTTGATGTAATGCGATGCTCATAGCATGTTTTCAGCCACGACTGCTGAAAGTCAGAAAGGACCTTTTTGGTATAATAGTGGGAACTGAGGTTTTGTTGATGCATGACGGGAAACGGTATCGGTTTACAACATTAATATAGTGACTCGATACACTTGCTTGCTTGAGTCTGGCTGCTCTGAAAACACACTTGTATGCCAGTGTGACATTTGTGCATGTGAGACTCACATTAAGGTATGCACAGAAACATACTGAGGATTTACGTAAAGCAGGCACACATCACGTATAGAGGCATTTCAGGTGATGTTACATACCCTCTCACAGCCATACTGACATGTGACGTGGCTATCTTTGAGAGAGTAGATACTGTCAGCTTGTTAGCTAACAAACCACTGTAGCTATCTGGTTAGCCAGCCACCACTGTCTTGTAAGCATGACTGATTTGCGCACTAGCTAATTACAACATACAGCCCAGTTTTTGGTTTGAGCACAGCCAGTTGTCCCATGGATCACCGTGACAACAGCCATATTGTGACAGAACTGCAAAATCTCATAATACAGAAACATTTTGAAGACCTGCAGACTCTGCATATCCAGTATAATATGCCAAGTATACATAAACACTTTTTATAAAGTTCTGAATAGTCCCAAAGATTGAGACGGCCTACCCATAAATATGCAGAGTTCACATAGTCCAAAGGCTAATGAATGCAGATACACAGCAAGCACACAAGTACAGGAATACATGAAGTTTAAGTGTGTTCAAACTGAAGGCAAAGTACAAGACGCAAGTGAATGTGGTTTCACTTTGTGCGAGAAGTCTCTGTCCATGTGTTTCAGCTTTGAGTGAAAAATCTAACCCAAGGCTTTATGACTCCGACTTATGAACAAACTGAAATAAAAGGAGAAGGACCTACAAGAAAATTACAGACATAAGACTGGCTTTTTCAGGCAAATAAACACAAAATGCACAGTCAAGCAGTCAAAAGACAAAAATGTGCTTCACATTCAGTCTAAACACACCTTGAGAATTCTGCCACCCTCACCTGTCTATATATTACAGTGTTGACTCACTGCTTCTGCTGCACTTTGGAAAATAATATACTGCAGATGCACACCAATGCAGACATTACAACCTTTTGGAATAGAATGGTACGATAGCATTCACTTTCAACTCCCAATCTGTAACAGAGTCACACAGACCATGGTGTCAAGCAGAAGCTGGAACTGTGTAAAGTTTTCAGTCAGTGGAACTGGTAAGAGACACAATGATACTAAAACTCTCACTGTGTCCCCTATAGACCAGAGGCCTGTACTACGAAGCATGTTGAACCTACTCTGATTCAACTCTGGGTTATCAAGGCAAGTCAGGGTTGACAAACTCTGATTGTCTCAGCAGGAGTTAATCAATACTATGATGGTGATTAAGATGTTGGTTTGTTGAGTCTGTGTTAATTAATCAGAGTCTGTGCGTGTTCGTGTTAAATAGGCGAGTTCAGCAGCGTAGGCAGAGTTTCTGTGTGAGGATTCGTGCTCTGCGTTTCTTATCAGAAGAATACACTTTGATAATACTGGGGTATGGAGAGTTTAAAGAAATGTTGATGTTATTTGTAATATGATTGAGATGTCAGGACACGTAAAATAGTCTAACTGTAATAAAGCTGCTGTTAACAAGAACTTCATTCTAACAGTCGTTTAGGTTGCAACAAGTCAGGATGAAATATACAAATATCGAATCAAGGTGTGTAATCGTCCTTATTATTAATACTGAGGACAGACATGTTGTGTAGCCTACACTTATACACTGTGTCCAACAGTGAGGCTTTACTCCGGCCACTGGCTGCAGAGACGTCCGGACCCAGAAGGCTGCAGACACACTGAAATCCATGGGCCGATATTGACTGGTTCTTCCAAATGTCAAATCATTTTTCTCAACCAATTGTAGCTTGGGGGCAGAGCTTACACACAGTAACCTTGAGTTAACCACGAACATAAAGTGCTCTGAGCAGTTTAGAGACACAGCATAAATTGCCATGAGAATAAACCTTGAGTAAAACCTATGACCTCTGTAGTAGGAGTTAATCTGGAAGTTACTCCTGAATTTACCCCGATAAGCCAGTACCTTGCTTCGTAGTACAGGCCTCTATTAGCCCTGGTGCTCCCTGTAAACATATACCGTGTTGAGTGATAGGCCACAGCCATTACCTTGACCTTTAGAAAATACCATGAAAGCAGGTCTGAACCCAAATCATCAGTAATCTTAAGTGAGATATAGCCAGATCTAATAAAAAGTAATGTCATTTATACAGCAAAACTTAATGTTTGTTAACATTAGCCACCATAAGCTAGTGGTCATACCAGACCAAGTAAGGCTGTTGCAGCAAACCTCAAAAAAACAAAAAGGTTGTGTTTTATTGCATATGAATGAATATTTTAATTTGCAATAGGAAGATTGTATTATGTCTTCTTTCATCATGTACACATTTTTGCTTTACAACACAAGCTGGTTATAGTGATGGTGGCCTCCCTAACACTCCAGCTCTACCCTAAGCTCCAGATCAATCATCTACGACACTGGCGACACGTGGCTCGTGCTTGTGTCCATGTTGTCATCAGTCAGTTGGGACAACTACCAAAATCATGCTGTATATTTCTTTGACAGATGTGTGTAAAAAAGATCGCTAAAGTAGAAGCCTGTTTTTCTGAATAAAACATGTATTACTGAAACAGTTTAGGACTTCAGATACTGTTCGATTTCCATGGTCTGCATGGTGAACAATGTTTACAACAGTCTGCCTGTCTCTTGGCATTATATGAGCTTTTCAGGTGTCAGGGTCAACACAGATGTGTGTGTGCGTGTGTTTGGGCAGCTCATGGTATTTTTTTTTTTCTTTTTTCACTGTGCTGAAAGGGAAGACAGGATGCATGTACAGATGTGGTTTCAGGAGTACACATCCTACTGCTGAATGTGTGTCTATGTGTTTCTCTGTGTGTGTACACACTCGTACTTGTACCTGCTAAATAATGAGGGCCACAACAAGATTTTAACCAACAGAGTGTTTTTGTAAAGTGGAGGTTAAGACTTTAAGGCTTAGGTCAGGGTAAACGTTAGGGTTAAGCATGTGGTTGTGATGGTTCAGGGTAGGGTAAAGGGCAGGAGAATACGTTATGTCAATGAGGGTCCTCCCAGGTGTTAGTGAATGCAGGAGTATTTTCAGCTGCCATTTTTACATACAGTATGAGTCCACAGGTCACCTGGCTGCTCTCTTTGTCTCTGTATGACTGACATTATTATGACTAATATATTCTTCATCTTGCTACGGTTTCTATCTGTGGGGTTTTTCTGTTTGCTTGTTTTTTTGTTTTTTTCTCTGAGATTGAGTGTCAGGTTCTTCTGAGAATCACCACTCTTCCAGTTATAGGGTGAACTTGAGATCAAATGCTAGAAAATGTTATTTACTTGCTAAGTAGTCATGTACATACACTTTAGGTATATAGTGAGTTACAGAAAGGTACCGCAGTTTCCCTCAGAATCTGCTCTTGGGATAAATAAGTAACGGCTTGAAGAGGAGACACAGCGGTAGCTGATGTAAAAATTAGTTATTTAAGTTAATGTTTCATTTGTTGTATTCTATCACACAACACCTAAATACTGTCAAACAATTCATCAGTAAGTGTGGAGAGACAGTGCAGTGTATCCAAACACTTTCAGAATGCTACGTCTTTATTACGATCCACTTTTAAGTTCTTTCTGAAGTTGAAAATGGAGGTAATTAATTTTGCAACTTGGAGTCCATTTTTGTTTTTGCTAAATGTTCTGTGTTTGCATTCTTGCATATTTTTGATAACAGAAAGTCTGAAGAAAGTGGTGGGCTATGAGGCTGTTTGATTAAAGGTGAAGGTGTAAAGGCAAAGTAGTGTGGTTTGTGTTGTGTGTTCGTGGTGAGCCATGCCCCTAATACAGGAAGGCTATGTGGTGGAAGCCTGACATTTCAATCACTGAGGCACTCATTCAATTAATTATGGGAGCAAATATGAAATTACCAGATGGTAGGCAATCTTCTTAATTATTTCTAAGCTGAAAAAAAGATATCTTAAGTGGGTGTACAGTAAGAAAACACAGTTAAAAGCTGCATTTATCACTTGTTTGGCCACTTGGGGGCAGCTCTGTTTTGGCCTCCACAGTGTCTAAGTGCCCTGCCAGCACCATAGGCCAACACAGCACAGGTTGACCAGAGGGAATCATTATTGGAATGCACAAGGAAATGAGCTTGTCCTGATGGTCCTCTAACTTGTTGTATGATGAGACGTAGACACCAATATAATCTATGTATTCCCTGAGCTGAATCCAAACACTTATGTTTATGTTAATTGATAATTGGGAGTTACAGATTATAAAGACTAAGTAGAAATGGAAAATCTATATCAAACATGAGCACTCACACACTACAGTAGGTCACACTTATTCTCTGGATAATTCACAGTGGATTTCAACTGATAATCAGCCAGGAGTTATGCATTATTTTGGTGTCTATACTCTAAGTTAACCAACGGTCAATTGTTGAGAAATGTCTGTATTGAGAATTCCTGAAACAATTTTGGTGTTCTGAAACATTTTTGATCACCAATCACTGTCCCCCTTGTGTCCACGTCAAGTTCAGGACAGAGTTATTCTGCAGTCGGTCAAGGCACAGCAGGTCTCAGATGAGCTTGAAGCTTTTGTAGCTGCATGTACTGTAATAATGCTTCAGGCTTGTAGTCTCGGTAGAAGTGATGCCTCACTTTGCTATCCTTTTCTGGTTTCATTTTCTATAAGTTGTCTCAAACATAATGTTTTTTTTATTGATTTTTGTCTTTGGATGGGGAGTGTTTCTAGTTGAGTCGTCTAGCTTGGTCTCTGTAATGTGACTGGGGGATCAATAGTTTTTCTCTTTTTAAGCTTCTTCAACAAACTGCTTATTTTCTGCTTTTATAAAAAACAAAGGAATTTTCCCTCTTTATCTGTGTCTTTGTGTCATTATTTGAGCTGTGCACTTTCAGGGGTCATTCACTGGGCTGTGGTCAAAGTTGTATGGAAAAAGCTACGCTGCAATGGTGACGTTAATACTAGTACTACTGTGGTAAGTAGTAGCGCTGGCTGACCATAAGTTCCATTCAAGTGAAACAGCACCATAGTGTGGGTTGTGTATAAGATTATTTACGTTTTTTCTAACATGAAATTGTATCATATTCACAATGTGTATTATCACTGGGTCTATGGTACTCAAGTAAGACTGGTATCTGAATACAGTGCTGAGGTCAGACCAACAAGAAACTATTGTTTGTCTCTCTTAAAGGACAAAGTATGAAGAAGTGAAAGAAGTCTCTAAAGAGTACTTCCGCTTTTGATTAACAGAAAGAAATCTGGAACGAAAAATTTAAATACGGTACTCTGCCGAAAACTCCCCTTACATAGAAACTAAAGTCAGATCAGCCATATATGACAAACACAAAATCATGAGACTGAAAAAAGGCCTGTACTCAATCCAAATCCAGAGTATACCCAGAGAATATGACAATTCTGTGTTTTCAGCTTGTTTCATTGCCACCATGTGGCAAGAAAAACACCAATTGAAGCTACTTTAATGTTGCACTAATCAATATTTCTATATGAACGATGGCTATGTGTAATATGAAAGAGGTCACTCAAGGTGATGAACCATCAGAGAATTTTAATTCCACTCTCCACTTCCCATCTGTGCTATAGGGGGTTTTATCATCTTTCAGCTACTTGTTTTGGTTTTATGGCCTGAAGCTTCACTGTTGTCATTCAGTGTCTTATCATTTATTATCTTTTCCAAATGCAGCAAAAAAACCTGTACAGTATCTACCCAATGTACAGTATCTACCCAAAACCAGCCAAGACAACACTGGAATTACTGGATGCTAATGTCACTCCATGTCCTCTAGATGTGAAAAGCACACGTTTGCTAAAATGTTCATCAAAATATGTAAACGTTGTGTTTACAGCTTGATGCATGGCCAGACAATTAATGCTACATATTTGAGGGAATCAGGTGCTTTTTTCTTCACTGATTTCTTCTTCTTGTAATCTTCATTTTCATTCTCCAATGCAGATGAGCACTGTTGAGCATGGAAGTCAATTCTTGGATATTATTCCTATCACTCTTGGATGTATCTTTGACGAAATAATATGACCTATAGGCCCTATAAAGTAGTCTTTACAGAGCTTTCAACCACATGGCCTTCGTCCATCTTCACTGCAGTTAAAGACCAAGAGGTAGACTAACTTAAGATTATTTTTTTACTGTACAAACTTTATTGAAGAATAAAATAAACTCATCCATTAGAGTGAGTAGCTTTAGTTGAGTTTATTTCAAGAAAGAAGACAGAAGAAGGAAACATTAAGATTGCTTAACATTTGTACATGAGCTGAACTGTGTCCAGGCTGCTGCAAGTTGTCTTCAAATATGACTGGTTTAAACATGGCAAGAGGATTGCTATGACTACCTCATGGTAAAAAAGAAAATAGAGCCGCAATATGAGTCAGAAATACAGTAAGCCTTCATACAGATAGAGTTGTCACAGAAAGCTCACCTGTTATGGTCCATTTTGTACACTGAGAGTGAATACAGTAGCAGTATGCAGTATGTTTCTACTCTTTAGAGGCACATTTTACACGCCTTTTATCACTATTTTAAGAAGATAATTTAAGATACATATTTAACAATTTAGCCAAGTTATTTTTGTCTTAAAACCCCATCGAATGAAACAATGTCTTGTCAACCCACTTCTTACCTTTTCCCAGATTATTAGGTGTATTTTTCTAAAGAGGTGAACATATTAAGTATTTTACAAGAAGAAATGCAAACATTTGAGCAAAGGTGGAAAAAAAATATGAATGATTTTTGACAATTTTTCCTTCAGGTCCATTTGAAGGTCTAATAAAATTCAGTTTACTAGTCATGGGGATATGACTCATACTCGTTCATACAGTATGGGTTCTATATCATGTCTTGTATGACCCTGGAGGACAACTCTGAGAAAATATCAGAGTACTTCTTAAATCATATATCTTGAGACGCTATGATGCAGATGTACACACACACTCTAGGGTTTACAGAGACTGGTCTGAAAAAGAGAAAAAATCCCATGAGTGCAGTTCTCTGGGCGAACATACCTAGTTGATGCCAGAGGAGAATGGCCAGACTGCTTCAACATGATAGAAAGTCAACAGTACCTCAAATAACCACTTGTTACAACCAAGGTATGCTGAAGACCATGTCTGAACACACAACACGCTGCACCTTGAAGCAGATGGGCTACCAGGTGCCACTGCTGTCAGCTAACAACAGCAAACTGAGGATACAAATTGCACGGGCTCACTAAAATTGGGGAATAGAAGATTGGAAAAATGTTGCCTGCTCTGATGAGTCTAAATTTCTGTTGCCACATTCAGATGATAGGGTTAGAATTTGGTGTAAACAACTTGAAAGCATGGATCCATCCTGCCTTGTGTCAAAGGCTCAGGCTGGTGGTGGTGGCGTAATGGTTTGGAAGGTATTTTCATGGCACGCTCTTGGCTCCTTAGTACCAACTGAGCGTTGTTTACAGCCTATTTGAGTATTGCTGCTGACCATGTCCATCCCATGAATATGCCATTTCACAGAGCTTAAATCATCTCAAAACTGTTTTCTAGAACATGACAGTGAGTTTACTGCACTCCAATGGCTTCCACAGTCACCAGACCTCAATCCAACAGAGCACCTTGGGATATAGTGGAACAGGAGATTCACATCATGGATGTGCAGCCGACAAATGTGCAGTAACTGCAAGATGCTATCATGTCAATATATCAATAACCAAGATCTCTGAGGAACATTTGCAGCACCTTGTTGAAGCTATGCCACCAAGAATTAAGGCAGTTCTGAAGGCAAAAGTGGGTCCAACCCAGTACTAGTAGGTGTACCTAATGAAGTGGCCAGTGTATTTTGAGACCAGATCTGGGGTCCCAACCCTGATGTTGGGGATCATAGATTCAGTCCAAACTGTGAAATGAAATCTTCATTCTTATGCTGATGATTTAATTCATTGTGATTGTGCAACAGTAATCAATGTAAAAACCCTTGAGAATCCCCAGACTGGTTTTACTGGTTATATGGAATGCCAATCAAATAAGTCATTCCCTCATTACCGCCGTGGTGTGGGCTGTCTGAGTTTACTGACATTACAAACAGAAATATTGTCTCACAACAGTGCACTGTCTGTGTGTGAGGGGAAAAGTACCATGTCAGATAGTAGCTATGTAGGAGGGACTGAACTGAGAGTACTGTACTTTTGGTCAAACTTACATAAGCAAGATGTAGCTCACAGGGAAACCACGTTTGAAAAAATAGCTGCACTTCCTCATCAGTGGACATCAATTCGTTTAGGGAACTGAAATTAACTTCACACCAATACACGCAAAAAAGCCCACTGAAACTCCCACAGAATACCCCCCCAAAAGGTTACAGATGAAGTGTACAAACACGATAAAATGCCAAGCTGGGTCTTCCCCGGCTACTCGAGAACAATATATATGACTGGAGCACAGGTTCACACAGCACAGACAACAGGCTGATACAGCTCAAGACAGGCTTTTAGCTCCTACTACACTGTGAAGGGAAGACAAGCGCACACCCCTCAGGATGGCTGCTCCTCGTCTGGCTCTGGCTGTGTTTGTACTCATGCTGGCTGTCATCGCACTGACTGAAGGTAAGTAGGAGCTTGACAATACAGCCAATCAGTGCGCGAGGGAATTGTAGTATTGTTTTTGTAGAAATGATGAACGTTTGTAGGAAGTCAAAGTTCTGCCTTATCTCCAACACAGAAAATGATATAGGAAACAAATAACAGCATCCCAGCATGGAATTAAAGATCCAACTTTAGAATCAAAAAGTTTTATATCCTGTCTGTAATATCATTTCTATATAATCATTTTGAAGCTCCCTCCACAACCTGACAGCTCTCTGACTGTTGGCTTGATCCTAAAAATGAAATTGAATTCCAGACTATTAAAGCTGCATTAATCAATATTCTTATATAACAAATTGATAAAAACGACTACGTTAAATGGAATCCAGTGTTCATGCAGCTTTAATGATTTTTAAAAAACAGATCTAGAACCATGTACAATAGTTGCATAAAAGGACTTATCAATCAATAAAATATGATTAGAATGTTATTGCTATCATAATCAACAGCTTGCTCTCCTAAATTGGACCAGTTCTTATTTAATATAAATAACGGAGTAGCACGTCAAGAGTTTCTTTTCCAAGTCACAACAGAACACCTGAGCAGTAGAACAAGCTTTCAACTAAAAAAACAGTATCAGATTTAGCCTCGTGCAGGCACACAGGAAATTAAAGGAGGAACAAAAAGGGAACAAGCAGATGACGTCTATGAGTCTGTGTGTTTGTTCTAAGCAGCTCATCTGAACTTGTTTGTTGGCAGGTATGCGTGGTCCTGGACCAAAGAAATGCTGCTCACGTTTCAATGAGAAGCCGGTGCGTAAAAGCAGAGTGGTGAGCTACGCCAGGGCCAGCCAGCAGTGCCCTAACCCTGCTGTCCTGTAAGTACACGACTTCAGAGAGATATATCACTGACACTATTTTATCTACACATGAATGCACTGAACCTGACTGCCTTGTTTGTGTGTGTGTGTGTGTGTGTGTGTGTGTGTGTGTGTGTGTGTGTGTGTGTGTGTGTGTGTGTGTGTGTGCGTGTGTGTGTTTGTGTGTGTGTGTGTGTTCAGGTTGAAGACAGTGGGGGGTCAGCTGCTGTGTGCCAGACCTTCAGCCGCTTGGGTGAAGGAGCTCATCCGCCACCTGGACGCCAAAGCTGTCCCAGGAGAGACGTCCAACCTGTAACCACACAGGAACCACCACAAGTTGTCTTGATGCTGCCACTTTTCAAACTGTAACTTTTAAAAAGCGTTGACTACATATGTATCTCCACCACAAGGTCTGCAGGGGCAAATATAAGCTAAACAGCAACATCAGCTTTCTTTCTAATATGCAAAATATGTATTGTTTTGTAACACATTCACGTACATGACTTATTGACCGATTTGTCTGTCATACATAAGTAAAACTGTTTTAGTTTTAAGTTGCCATTCCTGTAATATTTACATTTACCATATTTTTTTTTACATTTTAAGAGTTTTATTTTAACATATGGAACAATAGGTACATTTTTGCTTAATACAACACTGAAAGTCTGACTGTCAGCACTGTGAACGACTGTTGCATTGCAACCTGAATTGACTTACAGAAACTACTTTCACTGTAAAACAGCAATGCTTCCCATCTGCATCAGACAGAGTATAAGCTACTGGTTACCTCACTTTTTCTATATTGACCCACAGCGAGCTCTTTGTCTTGTTTATTATATGAAGTACAGTGATGATGTTTTTATTTCCTATTACAGACATGTTTTAAACTCAGTTACTTGTACAGATAAGTAGCGCAGTCTGACAAAAACAATATTTATTTCTGCATGCTTGTGCTACTAATTTGATTCTCTTGAATTATAAATTAAAGCAAGACAAAATGTCAAAGTTTGACTCACGTTGTTCTTTCTCTTTATGTCAGGAGTCTAGTTTCCAACCACTGTGTACTGGTGTTTATTTAATTCCCTTTTTAATATTACTTTAACTAGTGAGTGGAACTATAAATGCTGAAGTTATGGAGACATACAAATACATGCCAGATACTGCAAAATAGCTTGAATCTCAACCTTAATCATTGTTACTTTTGATCTTTTCAATTTTCATTTCGACGCCAAAGTCTTTGAACTGAAGTAAAGAGCTTTTACCTTCTGAGTCAAAAACACATTTGTTTAAAGCCTGTATAGTTTTTGGAAAAGGACATGTCACCTTCTTCTTACAGATAAAAGCTGAATTCTTGAGCAGTTAAACACACTCTTGCTCAATACAAAACACATCGAAATATGATAATGTCATTACAGAGCGTGAGAGGGCTGAAAAGCATCCAGAAACATGTTTTCCTGTAAAACTCAAAAATGCCCTATCATATTCAAATCAAACCTTCTTGTCCTTCATATTCGTGCCATTCCACATGTTTACAAACATGGAACTTCATTGGCAAAAGCTTTGCAAGTGAGAAACACATCAAACTAACAAGTTGTCATTACACAGCGTGAGAAGGTCAAAATCCATGTTTTCATCTAAAACTCAAAAATGCCTCATCCAATTCAAATCAAACCTTCTTGTCCTTCATAATTGTGCCATTACACATGTTTCCACACATGAAAATTTATTGGCCAAAGCTTTGCAAGTGTGAAACACATCAAACTAACAAGTTGTCATTAGACAGCGTGAGATGGCTAAAAAACATGTTTTCATCTAAAACTCAAAAATGCCTCTTCCAATTCCAAGTTTCATATAGTAATATTACCTGACTCATGGGGAAGACAAGTGTAATATTATAATATGAACTGAGTTTGTTTCTGTCCTCTAGATGAAATTAAATTTAACAATTTTAGTTGGCTATGGTTTCATTGTTTGGGGAAGTGTATTATTGGAGTGATGCCAGGTTTTGGCTCACCCTTGCCTACAATGTTTGATGTTGCACTGTTTTCCCTTTGGCTCCCTCTTGTGGACAAAGTCCAATATTGCAATTTCAGTTGGACTTGGTTCCATCTTTTGGTACCATTACCCATAATACTTTTCGGCTTCTTTTATGCACCATGACTGAAGTGTGTATGTAAGTCCATTTCCTCCTCCCTTTTTCTCAGCTTTCAACATGCTGAATTGATTTTGGCTCAGTTTAATAGTGAAAAGCCTGTGTTGTCATATCACTAATATTGCAGTATTGCATTATCCCTTGGCTCTATCTCCCTCTTTTGATTAAGTTCAAATACTGCAATGTCACCTAGCTTTAGGCGCTCCTTGTGGGTAAAGTCAAGTATTGTAGTATGTTGCTTTTGGCTATCTAGTACCTACTATGGATAGAGATATCACTTATTGGCAGTCACGCTTAGGCAAATTTCAACATCAAGACAGTATTCCATTCATATTATTCAATTGGCCCATGTTTACTGTATCCTGTGAGAATCACAGCATCCATGTCATATATATCAACTTTTGCACTACGATTACTTCAATAGTAAATTAAAGGCAACTCACAAATTTTTATGGCCTTAATTCATCTTATTGTTATATTTTCTTGTTACATTTTTCTTTACAATTCAACTTGACCTTTCACCTCTAATTCATCTGTGCCTGTCCAGGCAAGAACAACAGAACTGAGGAGGGAAAATATTGCAAAGATGCACAACGCCACCAATCTTTTGTTCAGGATGTTTGTGCTCCTGAGCCTCGTCAAATGCTGAAAAAAAAAAAACAATGATGGCATGGGGGTGCTGGACAAAGAAGCCAAAACAAAGGCCCAGGTAAAACAGCATTGAGCACTGAGCCCAGAATTGGACTGTGACAATGACAGCATCCAGGTGCAATGTGTAAACTTTTGCACTATAGTGACTCCGTCCGTCCTCGAGAGAGAGTTCATTCCTCACCAGTATGCCACAGCGACCAGCTTAAGAGCCCTGCGGCTGCAGTTGCGCAGCTTCAACCACCAGGTGGCATTTAAATGGCACATATAATATTAATATACATTTTGACGAAATTCAAACAAAGGTATATTTCTGACTCTGTTAGACTTACATTGTGTCTTTTTTTAATTATTTCTTGAAACAGGCACAAGACACTACGCATTGTTTCAGGCAGAGAGAAATGAGAGAAAGAGAGAGAGGGAGAGAGAGAGAGATGCAAGCATCATACTAAAATAGCATCATATCACCTAGATGCACTGTAAAGAAATAAAAAGTAAACATTATTACACATTAGAGTGTCATTTTTAAAAACTATAAAGTGTAATCATACTACACTCTATTTGCATACTTCATTGTTGCAGAGATTTCTCACCGTGGGTCAGCAGATGGATGTCTTGCCACATAATAAACGAGGGCTTAAGGGAGTGAAACAGCACTTTATACAGACAGTGTGATAGTTTGATGTGTTTTGCAATTGCAAAGCTTTGGGGAAAAGAGTTTCCTGCTTGGAAACAAGTAGAATGGCATGAATATGAAGGACTTTACTGTCTGATCAGATATTCCATAAATTGATAAAGTCCTCACAGTTGATTACATAATAAACTTTCAAATGTCTGCAATAACAAGTTGCCATTACACAGCGTGAGAGGGCCAAAAATCATGTTTTCATCTAAAACTCAAAAATGCCTTATCCAATTCAAATCAAACCTTCTTGTCCTTCCTGTTTGTGCCATTACACATGATTCCACACATGAAACTTCACTGGCCAAAGCTTTGCAAGTGGGAAACACATCAAACAAACAGGTTGCCATTACACAGCGTGAGAAGCTCAAAAAAAGCGGAAACTTGTTAGTTAATTCTACTCAATTCAGTATCAAAATTAACAATGAAATGTGTAAAAGTATTTAATACTGAGGATAATATTCACATTGTTGAGAAAAATCATTACATTTTATAGAGCTAATTTTACTCCAAATTTAATTTTTCTTATCTTAGTTTCTGCAACAATCTTAGTTGTTGCAGAGATTTCTCACCATAGGTCAGTAGATGGCAGTCTTGTCACATTGTAAACTCGGGGTTAAGTGAGGAAAATATGCAGACAGTGCGACAGTCTGATGTGTTTCCACTTGCAGAGCTTTGGGGAAAGAAGTTTCTTGCTTGGAAACACGGCTTATTGACTTCAGTTTCAATACTACAGCATTTTGTGAAAACATGAGGATTACTCTTTAGTTGTTGTTGTGTATGTGTGTGTGCATATATGTGTGTTTTGTGTTTGTCCCTCAAAAATTCCATAAATAATTGAAATCAAACCACATTGTCCTTCATATTCGGACAGACAGACAGACAGACAGACAGACAGAGTACTTTATTAATCCCTTTGGGAGGTTCCCTCCGGGAAATTGGCATCTCCATCGCATTCTCATATATTGCAATGTTTAAATATAGAATACAAAGTATAAAATAGAATAGAAAATAAAAATATATAAAATCTGAAAATGGACACAATAAATTAGGCAGTAGAGGTAGCAGGAATTTGAATCAAAATAGGCACTTGTAGGAGATTAACAGAAAATATGCATACGTGTATGTGTGTACCTGAGTGTAGCAGCAGTGGGTATGGTATGCTGATGGTAATGATAATGATAAAGTGCATATGGTAGTATAATATAATAAAATAATATAATATAGCATGTAATAGTAGTATGATATGGCATATACAATGTATAACATCCAAGAGTATAACATACATGTACATGTATAATATAATAATATAGTAGTGTAATGTGATGTAGACTACACTCCACTACATATAATAGTGATAGCAGTAATATACTACTAGCTAGTTATCATAATATAATAATAATAATAATAATAATAATAATAATAATAATATAATGTGTTGTATATAATAATAATACTATACTAGTACACTACACTGTGATATATGATATCAACAACAACAGCAGTGTCAGAAATAATAGCAGTAGTAGTAGTAATAATAATAATAATAATAACAGTAATAGTAATAGTGATAACAGCAGTGACAGGTTTACATTTACCTTCTATATACATATATATATATATATATATATATATATATATATATATATATATATATATATATATATGCAATGTGTCGTATTGCTAAACATTGAAACAGTCCAGTGATATTGCACAGTCTATAGTCCCATCTTTCTTCTGTTTGTCCTCCTCCTCCCCCCTAGTGAGGAGTTGAACAGTTTGATGGCACGGGGGACAAAAGAGTTCTTCAGTCTGTTGGTCCTGCACCTGGGGAGGAGCAGCCTCTCGCTGAACAGGCTCCTCTGGCTGCTGGTGACAGTGTGCAGAGGGTGGCTGGCATTGTCCAGGATGACCAGCAGTTTGTTAACAGTCCTCTTCTCTGCCACTGTTGCCAGAGGGTCCAGCTTCATCCCGACCACTGAGCTGGCCCGCCTGATCAGCTTCTCCAGCCTGGAGAGGTCTGCTTTAGTTGTGCTCTCTCCCCAGCACACCACAGCATAAGAAAGAAGAGCTGTGGGGAGGGGGGGAAGGAAGAGAGGGGCTGCTCAGGAGGATGCGAGGAGTGGGGGGCAGGGGGCCTATTGAAGAATTGGTTCAGGTCGTTCGCTCTCTCCACACCTCCCCCCTCCGTGCTGGTCCTGGCTTTGTGGCCAGTAATGGTTTTAACATCATCCCAGACCTCCCTCATGCTGTTCTCCCTCAGCTTCTGCTCCACCTTCTTTCTGTAGGTGTCCTTGGCCTCCCGCAGGCAGCGTTTCACCTCCCGCTGTGCTGCTTTCATCTCCTCCTTGTCCTCTGTCCTGAAGGCCCTCTTCTTCCTGTTGAGGACATCCTTGACTGCCTGTATAATCCATGGTTTGTTATTTGGATAACACCCGACAGTCCTGGTAAGGACTCTCTCTGACTGTTCATTTATGTAGTATATTTGTAAATATGATAAATAATTTACAAATCTCCCAAAAGTCAATTACACAACTGTTTGTGTTTAAATTCCAAAATCTGCTGAGAGACTCAAATTAAACTACTTTTTTCTTCATATTTAGCCCAGATTACATATTTCCAAGTAAAGAAACAAAATCAGAACAGTGGACTGTTGTGATGATAACTTGATGTGGTTTGGTTGGTATCAACTCTTACGGGCCTTAGGGATTGTTAGCACAGGAGCGTGTGTAGCTGTGGTTCAGGATCAGGAATATGGTCGCCTCCTGGATTTCTCCTGGAGTATGACAAGAGAGAGAACAACAAAGAATTGTTAGTAAGACTATCAAAGGACGTTTCAATTCAGGACTAAATGGGCTGCATGGTGGCTCAGTGGTAAGCACCGTCACCTCACAGTAACAAGATCATTACCATTACACACTGTGAGAAAGTCAAAAAAACATATTTCCATCTAAAACTCAGAAATGCCTCTTCCAATTCAAATCAAACCTTCGTGTCCTTCATATTTGTGCCATTCCACATGCTTACAAACATCAAACTTCATTGGCTTTGTAAGTGAGAAACACATCAAAATAGCACACTGTTTTTCTACAGCATTGTTTTACTCCCTTAAACCCTTTGATTTATGTGACAAGACTGCCATCTATTGAGCCATGGTGAGAAATCTCTGCAACAATTACATTTGCAAATAGAGTGCAGTTTAGAGTGAAAGTTTATTGTGTAATCAACTCTGTGGTAACACTAACTTGTGATTCAAGTGATTCAGTATCTGATCAGACAGCAATTTCCTTCATATACGTACCATTCTACATGTTTCCAAACAAGAAACGCCTTTTTCCAACACTCTGCAAGTGGAAAACACATCAAACTACACTGTAAAGAACACAGAGTGTGAAAGTGTGAACGCTTAGACAGTTTAATTTAACTCTCTTTTAGATAACATTTGGTCTCACTCAAAATTTCTTCTATGGCCAACATCAACTTTTTAGAGTTATTCCTACTCAATTCAGTGTCAAAATTAACAATGAAATGTGTAAAAATATTTAATACTGAGGTTCATATTCACATTGTTAAGCAAACTCACATTTACATTTTATAGAGCTAATTTTACTCCAAATTTAATTTTTAAAATGACAATCTAATTTCTAATAATATTTCATTTTTATTTCTCTATAGTGTTATTTTTCAAATGTAGGTGCTATGATGCTCTTACCACAGAATTGATTACGCAATAAATTGCAAATACACTCAATTTGAATACTTAGTTGTTGAAGAGATTTCTCACCATAGGTTGGTAGATGGCAGCCTTGTCACATAATAAACTCGGGCTTAAGTGAGGAAAATATGCAGCGTGACAGACTGATGTGTTTTTGTGTTTCCACTTGCAAAGCTTTGGGGAAAGAAGTTTCTTGCTTGGAAACCAAACTTATTGACTTCAGTTTCAATACTACAGCATTTTGTGAAAACATGAGGATTACTCTACTCAGTTGTTGTTGTTGTTGTTGTTGTTGTTGTTGTGTGTGTGTGTGTGTGTGTGTGTGTGTGTGTGTGTGTGTGTGCATGTGTGTTTTGTGTTTGTCCCTCAAAAATTCCATAACTAAATGAAATCAAACCTTCATATTCATGCCATTCTACATAGTTGCAAGGAAGAAACTTCATTCCCCAAAGCATTGCAAGTGGTGAACACATTATATTGTCACAATATTAGTAAATATGGCGGTTTCACTCATGCGTGCCCACAAACATCTTTGCCTCTCAAACTCCCAAACATGATGAGAAATTCAAATCAATCCATGTTCTCCTTAATATTCAGGTCAGATTACGTGCTTCCAAGGACAAACAACTTTCCCCAAATAGCACACTGTTTTTTTACAGCGTTGTTTCATTCTCTTAAACCCTTTGATTTATGTGACAACACTGCCATCTATTGACCCATGGTGAGAAATCTCTGCAACAATTACATTTGCAAATAGAGTGCAGTTTAGAGTGAAAGTTCATTGTGTAATCAACTCAGTGGTAACACGAACTTGTGATTCAAGTGATTCAGTATCTGATCAGACAGCAATTTCCCCAAAGCTCAGCAGGTATAGGACAAAAAATACTGTCACAGTGTTAGTTAAACATGGTGTGTCACTCACACAAGCCCACAAATATTTTTTTTTCAAATTCCTCAATCTGATAAGAAATTCAAATCAAACCATGTTCTCATCTATGTAGCTCCCAGATCATGTGCTTCCTCCTCTGTAACTTTTTCCCCAAAAGCTTTTGGAAGTGGGTAACAGGGAACACTGTCACAGTGTGGCAAAATTGTGGATTTCACTGAGAGAAAGTCCAGAACAA